>AWOL01S0002477.1:1525-174462 GCA_000715115.1 Nicotiana otophora | reverse complement strand
AACCCCCCCTCCCGCCCCCCTGATTCACCAGTAGTTGTATTATGCTTTTTTCATGTCTAAATGATGTCCTATTGCCAAATTAGCATGACTATTTCATAACATCAGGACCTATACTTAGCATCATCTGGACCTCTTCCTTTATTCTAAATTTGTGTATGCTACTGTCACCAATCCTGCAAACCTGTTCTGTTAATATATGACCACTTATGCACTAGGTGTTGAACTTGTTCTTCTAAATCTTCACTAAGTCTATTCTAAAGCCCCCTAAGGCATGTTTGATAATTTGCTCTATGTGCTCAACTTGACTATGTTTGTATCCCCTTAGCTTTGTCTCTCAACCTTGGTTTACTATCCTTCACTTGTCATCTATGATCTCTCTTAAGTTCTCATTCTTAGCCGGCTGAAAGCCAAGGCTATCTAGGTTCTATTATTAATCACCCTAGTGTGAGCACTGCTCGGGGTCCAATTGATACCTTTGTGAACTCTGACACACCAGGGCTTGGTCCTAATTCATTCCCTAAATCTCAAACTATTCATATTCATCTTATTCCATCATGTTATTTGTTGTGTACCTGAATTGGCTGATTTAAATGGTGCAACACTTGGTGCTATGGTTGAATAAATTGACTTTGGGCTCCTTTATGGATTCTAGGGTTGTGTGTTGGATATGGCCCATATTAAAGGTCTGGGTACGCTGTGTGAGAGTTGTTGAAGGCACATACAATGCTGGGTATTTCATGTTGAGCCTACTGTGGGCCTATTGTCACTGTTGTGTAACATTTGTATTTTTACTCATCATTGGGCTTGTAATAACTTTCGTATAAGCAATTGGGGTGTTAGTGAAAAGGAAAAATTGGGTAGAATTTAATATTTACATGCAAAATGGGTAGATAACATGCCTACAGGACTTGGTAATTTATTTGCTATATGTGTTGTTCGATTACATGTACACTTTAGAAATCATAACATTAGAAGAAGCACACATACACACACACACACACACACACACACACACACACACACACTGTCTACTCGCAAACTCCAAATACTGCAATTATATTTATTGTTATGTGTTATTAGAGAACCTGCCTTTAGGAATTAGTTTCTCATCGATGTTTCTGTCAATCCTCATCGCCTACTAGAAATCATGCCTATAGGATTGCAACTATTCTACTTGGCATTGTTCGCCTAGAAATCATGCCTATATGATTAAGATGTGACGATAAAATACGATTTAAAGTGTTGTGCGTTAGAGATCCTGCCTATAGGAAATAATTGCCCGTTAGTTGGTTAATACTAGACTACTCAAACACTGTTTTCTATGCGTCACTATTAGGAAAACCTGGATAATTCTGGGACTTTTCCCAACAGATTTTGTTATACTCAACTGCGTAGATCACCTAGGCATAACACATATAGGATTGGTAACTTAAAACCTTCAATAATCAGCTTGTAATACCTGAATAATTTTATCTATAAGCAATGTCCTGTATCTGAAATTGTCCGCATATTTTGACTCAAATATCGCCTCGAAAGCATGTCTATAGGTTTAAGATTCTGGATTTTGCAGCTTCCTAATTGACTCTGTGTTTGCGTGCATTCGCTGCTTAAGTGTGGAGGTCAATGTGAGCTCTCAATTGCTTTTATGTAAAGTCTTTATATGTTTTGTTTGTCGCCTAGTTTTGCATTTTTGAGCAGCCTAGTTAAGGTTTAGAACCATCCAAATAGAGGTCCAAAACCTCCTGGACCATAGGTATGGGACGAGTAGTGCACGCGTAGGGTACGTCTTAGTGTTGAATTAGAGCGATCTTAGGTAAACAACTTTAACATAGTAATCGGGTAGCAGGAGATGATAGTCTGTGCCCGCTGGATAATATGAGTAACATCCTATCTCAAGGGAGTTATGAAATATTATTCACTACTAGAATACAAGCCTAAGGCTACGCCACACGTTCCATTGCAATAGGAAAAAAAAACCTTTGCGATAAAGCTAATGCGACGGTTTAGCATCTGTTGCGAGATCTTGCGTCCCTATTGGTATATTGCAACGGCTACAAGCAACGGTTTTATCATGATCAAATCCAACGATTAATAGTGAGTTATGGAAACGGTTTTGAACCGCCGCTATTTGTTTATTGCGACGACTGAGAACCGTTGCTATAGACATTACAATATTTTTATACTGTTTTGTTTTACCTGTTGGAACGGTTATTACAAGCTACTGCAATGGTTATAAAGAGCTACTGCAACGGTTATACTGAGCTACTGTGACTGCTGTTGGAAGCTATTAACGGTTGATGTCAGCTATCGCAACAAGATAAATGTATTATACACTGCAATTAATATATAACTGATGAAATGAAAATATATTCATCAACAGAATCATAATTCAAAATATACAACAATAATTATCCATTTACAAAAGTACAATATATGATAAAAGTGTTTAATAATCCAAGAGTTGGAATATATAAGTTTGCAAAATAGTACAAAAATAAAAACATTCCTAGATTGTCTGAAGATTCTTCAACCAATACTTTTAGGTAAGGTCTTCACTGCTTTCATCTCCCCCTTGATCATTTGGTTCACCTGTAAATTCAACAAGAACAAAAATAGCTAGAGGGTAGAAAAAAAAATATTGCCTTCTCAATATCATTATTATTGCACTATATATTTACACCAATAAAATAATATAAGTACTTAGAAGACAAAATAAAAGATGAAATTGGCATTGCCACTTCAGAAAATCAAGCTACAAAAAAGAATCAGAAGTCCAAGCATGCAAAATATTACACCAAAAAAATCACTATCTTATGTAAGATTGTAACTCTTACAAAAGAGGGGACTCTTGAGCTTGGGAAAGCAATTTCTGAACCAATTCAGTTGCGCAAGTGGTGGCTCAGTTTTTATATGTCTATACTCTACACACAGGTGTTATATGTATTCAAAAATCTCTATTTTTCTATTTTGCCGCATGTTGTTGGATCTTAAGACTTATTTATAGTGAGTATTGTGTTGTGTAGGAGGGTAGTGCATGCATCAGTTTATGACAAGAATACAGAGGAATACGCAGATGAAGTGATCAAGGAACAATCAGACGATAAGTACTGGGTTCCTCACCCTCAAATTGGTGTGTTTGGGCCACCAACCCATCACACTGGTTTCAAAATCATGCCTGCCACTGCTACTCTACATTCTCTATTGGAGCATAGGTACTTAGCTTTTTACTTAAAAATGTGAAAGAGAGTATAATGTGCACTAGCAGAAACTGAAGAAAATGTGCACCACATTACCAGCATCATGATTTCATACACCAGGATAGCAATAACAGCTACAAAAGTACGCACCACAGCACCAAAATTTCCGTAGCACAATGAAACACTTTTATACTAGATGCTAGTAGATCAATTAATTAGAAGTACAAAGGATAGTAGTTTGAGAGACACAAATGGCGCACACAAGAAACGAGTATGCAACAGAGATTAGTCTTTATTTTTAAGAGACACAGATTGCCCTCATAACAAAGAGGAAAAGAGAGATCAGTCTCTGTTTTTGAGAGATACATATTGCACACACAACAAAGAGGAAAAAAGAGATCAGTCTCTGTTTCCGAGAAATTAGTTTGTGTTTTTGAGAGATACAGATTGCGCACACAACCAATCTATAACTAATCTCAAAAAATATTCGAACCTTGATTGTTGCTGCCAAAAGATGGCCTGTTGATTGGTTGAATAGCTACTTGGTGTGCGGACGAAGCTTATCCTGGTGAACGAGCACACAAGTTTGCTAAAATATTAGGATCAATTTGCAATCCTGAACGCTGAAGCTGTACAAACATATCTCCTAGAATTGCTTGTCGCATCATTGTCTTTTGTTCCTCATATTGTTCCTTCTGTTTCTCAAATTGTTCCTTCTGTTCCTCGAACATTCTTGTCATCCTTTTTTTCATTTGTTGCACCAGATCATTTGTAGCATTTGAAGAGGATTCAAAATGTCTCATTTCTTCTTTCAAAGAAGTTCTTGTAACCCCTCGTCCATACAATATAAGACGTCCCGGATGTTCAGATCCCATAACGGCTGCAAATGCATTAACAAAACTGCTACCATCTTCACTTTGTTGTGTTTCAATTGTTTTCATTTCAGCCTATAATAGAAATTTTTAAAATAAAAATTCTGGTAAATAAAAAGCCAGTAACAACATATAATTCATCTCAATAAAAAAGCAATAAGATATAATTCGCACAATTTTAGTAGTTGTATCTTCATCAGATTCCTTGTATGACCTTCCGGGTTTTCTTGCTCTTGTAGCCACAAAGTATTCTCGAAGTGATAAAGGTTCGGAAGTGTTCTTCCTTTTTTCCCAGATACATTAAGAGTGGGTATCAAAAATATTCTTAAAAATGACAACATGATCATATTTACTAATAAATAAGAGCACATACCAAATCATTACGAACTACATCAAAACTTGTTTTGCCAGCAGTGTGTGGATTATTCAATTTTTTTCGATTCTCAGCATTGATATCTGACATTTTCTGCAAATAAATAAGTCAACAAGACTAGAAAAAGAAGTATTCAGTTTAGTTGTACCATTTGTTTCTTATTTTACTTTACTGTCAAAATATAAAATATGATTTCCCTATTTTGTTTTAATCAAAATAGAAATATACCATTGTTTGTAAGTTATAAGTTTTAGTTGCTACAAGTAGTAAAACTTACCTAGATTTTTTCGGAGTTCCAATATTTGAGGAGATCCTTAAATTGAGATTTTGGAATATATTCAGGCCTATTTTGCATTCGAATTTCATCATTCTCGTAGGCTTCAAAGTGCTAGTTTTTCAAATTACACTTCTGTCTTCTCCAAGAAGCTTGAATTGTATCCAAAACTCATTTTTCGCAGTGTTAGGAATATCATATTTCTCCTATAAATTATTTTAATGGGTCAGTAAAAAAGTATTGAATATATTCAAACAAAAATTGAATTAGAAACTTCAAACCTTGGTATATGCCCACAAATCATCTTTTGTGTCCATTTTCCTCCAATCATATATATCAAGAGGGCGAAGATTCGCATTCCTTGCCAATGTATCAAGAAAACTGCGCAATTCTGTCACAACATCTTTACTAGGACCAACAGGTTGATTGCGCTCATTTACTACGATCAATTTTCGGTCATCCCTTCCATGTACACTTAACATCTTTGTTTTACCTCTTTTCCTTTTTTGAGTAGAAGAACCTACAATAATACAACCATAGATAACCATAAAATTACATATAATTCAATTTTATAATTGAAAAAGAATGCTAGTATTTGTACGAAAATTCTTGCCTTGCTGTTCACATTGTAACAGTTGAATTCAATTGCATTTGCTCCTCTAATATTTCTACTGCAGGGGTGGTTGTTTCAGTTAGTATCTGATGGTCTTCAACTAAATTTGAAATATTCTCACGCTCTTCACTTGACCGTATACAACTAGCTAGAACCTTTGTTTTTCTGGTCAGCGATAACTTTTTTTGGTATGCCAAAGAGGCAAGTGTTCCAACATTAATACATGTCGAGTTTTTTATTTTTATTGTTTCAGACGTTCGTCTTGTCTCATGACTATCAAACTCTGTCAAAATGATAAAACATAAAATGGTTAGAGACAAAATCAGTATATAAGAAATCAATCTAAACATTGTTCCTATCTACCAACAAATTTAAAGACCTGAAATCAAGATTGACGTGAATAAAAATGCTTGATTTACGATCCAAAATTACACAACATGCAAAGCAAATTATATTTAAATAAAATTATACAACAATCAAAGAAGCAATATCAAATAACATTCTTTTCCATTTTCTTTCAAAGTTATGGTACAAAGAAGAATAGAAGAAAATGCAAAAGAGAACTCTTCTGAAGTTTTCATATTTGTATATTAAAACAAAAGTTCAGAAATTACTCTTCAATCATCAACATCCATCCAATCCCAATCAGTATCATCAATATCATCCTCTTCTTATGGTGTTTCTATATTTGTATCTTGTAAAAGTTCTGCATGAGATGGAATATCAATGACATCACTAGGAGCATCTTCTCTCGACCATATAACATCAACATAAGGTAATCTAATTGATGAAACAATGTCATCATCAAGCTCCCTCCAAAATGTGTCTGCATTATTATCACAATTCTCTTTCTCCAAATCATACAAGTCAACAAGGACTTTGTTTCTTAGAAAATAAACATCTTTCTCTATTGGATCCTCCGCATAAAAAACTTGACGCACTTGAGATGCCAATACAAAGGGGTCATCGACACTACATAATCTGTTGAAGTATACCCGAGTTAAGCCATATTCGTCTATTTCATTATGGAACTAATCACATCTAAATAATATAACACTAAAACAACCCCAATAATTAATCTCAATAATATCCTGAATAGATCCATAATAGATAACCTCTACATCGATAGGATTTGAATCTCTAGCACTAGCAAAACTATCAGGTTTTGCTGACAGAGTCACTCCATTATTTTGAGTCTTGACTCGGCTATCTCGTTCCATCGTATGAAATTGGTATCCATTGATGAAATATCCAGTATATCTTTTTGCAATTATATTAAGCCCTTTAGCTAGCCATCGTAAATGATTTGGCACTTCAACAATTTTAACTTTCTCTTTGAACCAGTTGCCAAATTCCTGGCTATGATTTCGTGCTCTAATCAATGCATTTGATCTTGTATTATTATCAATTTAACTCTTATTTTCCCTGCAAACATGAATATTTTAGATTCATTTATTAGGCCTTTATGAATAAAGTATAAAATATCATATCATATAAATAAATTAATAAAGTTTATAATAAAAATGATAATTATCTTACTGGATAAACATCTCCATTTGTTCATATTGAACAGAACATATTGATGTGCTTCAAAACATAATTGTAAACCCATGGTAAATGCATTGCCTTTGTTTTTCTTCTGACGTCCGATTGGATGGCCTATCTTAGGGAATATAGGTGACACATCATCTCCCTCTGTTTCAACCCCTTCATCATCTTCTGTTTGATACCTACTAAATATTGTTTTTACCTCATCATGTAGGTATCTCGAACAAAAGGTCAAGCCCTCTTCGGCCAAAATTCCCTCTGCTATTGACGCTTCTGGATGATATCGGTTACGAACAAAGCAACAAAGGCATGTGAATATACTTGTTAGAACATTGTTATTCAATAATATTTAGAAAAAGGAACGAAAATTGTATATAACTTGACGTGCTTGAAGATAAAGACACAAATCTCCTAATATAACTCAGACTCTAGACTTATTGCTAGAATGTGAAGGTCCCTGTGCCTCCTTAAATTTCCATAGTTATTTTGTTGCAAAGTTCAATATTGTTTTGATAGAAAATAAAAGAATTTCTTAATATGAATACTCCAGCACTGTACTTCTCATAAACAATTAACAACACACTAACGCCTGAAGCCTAAAGATACACTAATCGGCAAAGAAACAACAACAAAACAAAAATAAAACAAAGAAATCAACAATCTACTAATCAACAAAAGTCTAAAGTCGTAATCACAGACCACAGCGATTTGTAAACTAATTAGAGAGAATTATCCTAATTGAAATTAAAAACATGTTTAGGAAGGCCGACAAAAAATCGATTCAAGGTCTTTGCTTTACTTTGTCTGATTACCTTCACAAATAGTAAAGAAACATATAAATTGATAGAATTAGCTACCCCAATAATTTATTCTCAATTTGTCTTTTACTTGACAAATAAATAAATTAATAAACAAGTATATAGCATGAATCTTACCTAGTGTAAAGTAGATGAGACTTGAGTTAGCTTCAAACTGGAGAGGCCTCAATAAGCTCTCTGTTGATGAATAAGAGCAAAACTATAAGAAAACAAATCTATTTTGACAAAAAAGAGAGTTGGATAGAGATCAGAACCTCTAGGGACTGCAGGTCTTTTAGGGCTGAACAAATATCTTGTATTTTCCCGTAAGCCTTTCTCGATGGTAGCTTGAGTGTGGATGGCGTGTCTTTTAGGACTTGTATCAAATTTAGGCTTTTTTGTTTTTTGTATCTATATTAGGACTTTTACTTTTTCTTTTTCTTTTTCCTTGAGACGCTTAGTCTCTCTTTTGTGAAAACATGGCGCGAAAAAGTTAGAAGAGGGAAAATAGGGAGGGAAAGTAAAACTGACCCAGTAGCCCTTTCTTTTCACGTACCTTTGCCAAAGATGACTTTGTTGCAACGGAATAAGACACTGTCACAATACATCAATCTACAACGACGGTTTATGTCCTAATGCAACGGTTTATTTTACTACCTATCTTAGTAGGTCTGAGAAGATTATGCGACGATTGTAACCATTGCCATAGATATTTTATTGCAACGTTTGAGTAACCGTTGCTAAAACACTGTTGCTAAATGTCTATTTTCTAGTAGTGATTTATGTTGCACGGGGTGATTCTTTAGGCTAAAAAAGTTAGGACCCCCCTCCCTTTCATTTCTTTTCTATTAGAATGAAAATATAGCAGCACCTCCCTATTCAAGATCTGTTTATAATAAAATGTTTAGATTTTGTACTCTCTTTGCTTACTTGATCACATAGACTAATCCATATAATTTAAGTTCGGTCGGGACCCAAAGTTGTGGACCTCGAGGAGTGCCTAACACCTTCTCTGTGAGGTAACTTGGCATTGACCAGTTAAACCGTAGTTGACTCTCCTCTTTTAATACATCCCTTAAAAGAGTTATCACATGTCGAAGCCCGATTTCGCGAGAAATAGGGGCGCGACAGCATGGCGACTCTGCTGCGGATTTACACTTAGGCTCTTACCATAGCGAATTTGGCTTATATGGATTAGTCTTCTTTGATATAAGCGCGCTTCCCTTTTCCGTTTTTATTTGCTACTACATGCACATCCCTCTCCCATTTTCCTTTTACTTGTTTAAATTCGTTGTAATATGTACATCCCTTCCCTACTCTACCTCCCTTTGCTTAAATTGGTTATAACATGCATATCTCTTTCCTATTCACCTTTATCTGCTCTACACTGCTCTTTATTTGTCGAAAGCTTGCTACATCATGTTTCTCCCACCCCTACTCCCTTGCTTACTTTATTACATTCTCTATATTCCATGAACTAACTTCTTCCTTTGTCTTTCTTTTTACGTCTTTTATGTTTTGCCTTGTTTATTGCTTTTACATATTTATCTTGCAAATACTTGGCAACATGTTATTATCTTTACATAAAGCATGCTCCACACCATATTCCACTCGTGCCCGATTAATAACATATCGGCACTTGATGAGTGTCCGCACTCTTCCAAAATTACCCTTTTAAATTGGAAAGGCTTACTTGCGGTAAACTAGTCGATAAGCGGTGCAGTCGACGGTCCCGTGCCTTTTTCTATCAAGTTTTCCACTTGAGAGTACAGGTCTAGACCCTTCTAGAAAGCTCACTCCAATATCAAATGTGCATGCATCATGTCAAACATAGTATGGGTTAGAATGTTGTCCACGTAATAATCCACTAAGGTAAGCCTTGTCCAAAGTCCGACGGGATTTCCATAATTCCAATGGACACCATCACGTTATGTGCATTACTTAGAGAAAACATGTCGATATGTTGATCATTAATGTGTAAATAGTCAGATCCGGAGGGGGAAAGGGCTAACTCTATTTGTTTGCAGAAAATAATACACGAAGTTCCCAGATTCGGCATGGTTCAAAATATCCCACCTTTGCTGCTTGATTGGTGGATGAACTTCTCACCTAGTGACAAGAATCATGTGAAAAGGGTCCTTGTTAATTTACCTTCCTGATTGGACATTCGGCCAAATAGGGCATTGATTGAGGGCGCCACTATGTTTTAGGATGAGAAAAGAGCTGTCTTCCGCTTTGGTGACATAGAAATGACTCCTCTCTTAGAGAAAATAGGAGGCTTCGCTAAGCTGCCATGGGATAGTTTGGGTTTATTAGTACCAGAGAATCGCACTCCCCGCGATTTTTTGAAAATGTTGTGTTTCAAAAAAACTGATGAGTTACTCTGTCTGAAGAAGTCATACATCCCATTTGAATTCCTTTATGAACGTTATTGGCATAGAAAGTCATGTCGCCTTCATCATGATGAACTTTCCATCACTTCCTTGGATTGGACGCACCGCTGAGTTCTTGTGTTCATTATCTATTTCTTGGGATTACTGATATTCCTGATGAAAGGGGGAAGGATCCACACTCGCCAAGCCATGGTTGCTAGGACTCTAATGGAAGGAATCGAGGGACAAACTTACTCTATCATCCCCATGATCTTGGCCGAAATGTATCGCGCTTTAGATCGATGCAAGCAGGGGTATGGACACTTCGAGGGTTGTAATCTGTTGCTGCAGGTTAGGTTATTAGAACATTTCCAGAGAGGTGAATATCCCCAAGAGCTTCTGCGACAGTCATTGAATGACTACAAACCTTACCATCATCCAAAGAGAATGACATTTATCCATATAGGTTTGCGCAACCTGGAAGTGCTGTGAGCTGGGTGCGTTTCTTCAGCAATCTGACTGATGAAAAGGTACATTGGACGTTTGAATGGTTCCCTAGTAGTGAGTTCATCATCATATCAAGAGAAATTAATCATCTAGTGCTGATCGGGTTAAGAGGGATCTATCCTTATGCTCCTATAAGGCTAATGAGGCAAGCGAGAAGAAAACAGGTTATTCTCGGGTTTCCAACATGGTCCAATACAAAGCAGATTTAATGGGAACGTCATTTTGTTCAAGTTCAAGGCACAACATATGTGGAATCAAAAGGTCATTGTGGAGAAAGATACTATCGAGCCAGACAGGTATCATGTCGGCCATGTGTACTTCTACCCATCATGGTTGGTAGATGATATAGCGGGGGATGTCAAGCCAGGAATTAATCTGAAAAATAGTGTTGTAGATGATGTTGCGGAAGCACAAGTCAAGTATAGGATGCTGCGCAAGAGGGACTTCGAGTTTGAAGCTAGGCATTTGGAACAACACAAAGTGGATATGGAAGCAATCAACGAATGGAGAGAAATTTCTACTAAATCAACAGAGAGATTGGAATATTTGGAGTAAGGGCTAATGGAACTTGAGGGAAAAATGAGAAAGAGACTCTCGGATTGTTAGAACATGAAAGGCAATGAAGGAGGGCATCTAGCAAGGGCTTACTTACTATTGGATATGCGCGACCTGGGGAACCTGATCGACGGATCCAAGAAGGCCAAGCATAGAGAAGGTCCTTCTGTGGCCAAATAGATTAGGAAACAATGTCTTTATTGCTTTCTAGATTCGTTCAAATATTTTTATTGTAATAAGGAAAATGCCATTAGTGACTTTCTCATTATTGTCGTTTTAGTAAAGATTTGACTCATTTTCGCATTAATGAAGTGACGCAATTATTTGCATCAATTGTCCCCAAGTCTATATGTCTCTTAGGCCTACCTCGGCCACAATGAGGCCCCTCAAATTAGGACACAAATTTATTAATTCTGCAACACATGTTCAATATCGTAAACATTCTTTTAATACTCCTTACTAACTTGGTTACTTTTATTTTTTCTTTTCTTTTGTTTATTCCCATTCCCCAAGGTTGGTTCGTGCATACTAGAATCGTCAGCATATCATACAAGATCTAGAGGTCCTCCACCAAGTGATCCCAAGAACAAAGGAAAAGCAAAAATATATGATATGAGTGGTATTAGAAAATACAATTCTACCCACGCAAAGAACATTGAAACTTCAGACGGTCGGAGTACACCAGCACCGAATGATTTGGTCCTACATCTGGAACCGAAGATATTGCAGCTACAAAGGGAGATTGAGCAGGTTCGGAACTTGGCAAATCTTTCCCTCACCCTAAACGTCCCCGACATCAACCAAAAAAATACAAACGCCCAAAACCCAGTACCTCCCCAAAACACACAAAACCAACATCCGCAAAATCCTCCCTCGCCTCATCAATACGCCACACCTCCTCAAAACCATAATCCTCCACCAGTACCTATCCCTCCATAACACCATCACCATTCGACTCAATATCTACAAACCACCACTTATCACACTCCTCAGAACGCACCACAGCCTACCCCTGATCCCTAAAACTCAACCAATGACCACCATTATTCCTAGAATCCTGGAGTCCATCGAAGCAATCCCATATATGTGGAAACTTTAACCCATACCCCACAACAGACCCTATACATACCCAAATCCGCCGAGAAAGGCATGTTCATCAAGAACATGGCGGAAGAACTCAAGAAGCTTACTAGAAGAGTTCAAAGTGTCGAAGGTGGCAAAGGCATTTGGGGTTTGAATTATGAGGATTTGTGTATTCAGCTAGATGTAGAACTGCCAGAGGGTTACAAACCTCCTAAGTTCGAAATGTTTGACTGAACTGGTGATCCGAAGGTGCATTTGAGAACGTAGTGTGACAAACTTGTAGGGGTTGGAAAGGATGAACGAATATGTATGAAGCTGTTCATGAGGAGCCTCACAGGAGACGCCTTGTCTTGGTACATCAGTCAGAACCCAAAGAAGCGGGTTAATTGGGCGAGCATGGTGTCGTATTTCATGGGTCGGTTTAGGTTTAACACAGAAAATGCACAAGACATTTTCTACATTCAGAATCTTAAGAAGAAACCAACAGAAGCTTTCCGTGAGTATGCTACTCAGTGGAGGTCTGAAGCCGCAAAAGTAAGACCGACACTTGAAGAAGAACAGATGAATAGTTTCGTCGTCAGAGCTCAGGACTCGCAATACTACGAAAGATTAATGGTTTTTGAAAACCATAAATTTTCTGTCATCATCAAGTTGGGAGAAAGAATAGAAAAAGGGATCAAAAGCGGAATGGTGACAAACTTTGAAGCACTCCAAGCCACAAATAAAGCTTTACAATCAGGAGGTATCCACAAGAAGAAAGATGTGGGTGCAGTAATGGTAGCCCAAGGTCCAAAGTCTTCTCTCACGTACCAAACACCTATATTCACATATCAGCCTTCACCTCCCAGATACCAACAACCTACCGCCACTTATCATACCTATAACACCCAACCAACATACTACCACTCACCACTAGCCCGCCAAAATTACCAAAAACCAAGACCAAATTTCGTCCGCAGACCACCCAGACAATACACTCCAATTTCTCAACCCATAGTTCAACTATACGAGAGGCTAAAGGCTACCGGTTATGTCACTCCCATTCCCGTTGTTGCTATGGAAGACTCTTACTAGTGGATTAACCCAAATAAGACATGTGCCTGTCACTCAGGCATGAAGGGTCATACTATTGATGAGTGTTGTACTTTGAAGGATAAGATTCAAACATTAATTGACACCAAAGTCATACATGCAAATGAGGTTTCACCCAATGTCCGTAATAATCCTCTCCTGGATCATAGGGGTGAAGGGGTAAACGAGATAAAGACCAATGAAGAATGGGACTCGGAAGGGTCAATTGGACTCATTCGAAAAGGGGACAATCCTAAAACATCTCCAGTCACTCTCACACCTATCGTGGTGCAAACTTAGGCACGAACTACATTTGAGGTTGAAGTAACAATACCCTTTACCATGATGGTAGCACCTACGCAGTCTTATAAGTCTAATGCTATACCGCGCATAAGGAGACAACGCAACATAAAGATAGTGATTCAGAGGATCTAGAAGAGGACACAATACCCTAGGAAATTGTCAGAGAAGTGGAAAATTTGAAAACAAGCCTAAGTCCAATTTGGATGAGACTGAAATAATTAATTTGGGAGACTCTGAAACAGTCAAGGAAACGCATGTAAGCATTCATCTATCGCCATCAGAGAAGGAAGAATACATCCAATTTTTGAAAGAGTATGAGGATTTTTTTGCATGGTCCTACGATGATATGACTGGTTTGAGCACGTCCATAGTGGCTCATAAACTACCTACCAACCCTATGTGTCCACCGGTAAAGCAGAAACTCAAAAAGTTCAAGCCAGATATGAGTTTGAAAATAAAAGAGAAAGTCACCAAGCAAATCAAAGCAAAGGTTCTCAGAGTGGTTGAATATCCGACCTGGTTGGATAACATTGTGCCGGTTCCAAAGAAAGATGGGAAGGTCAGAGTGTGTGTCGATTATCGGGATTTAAACAGAGAAAGTCCCAAAGATGATTTCCCATTACCCAATATACACATACTGATTCACAACTGTGCCAAGCATGAACTTCAATCCTTTATGGATTGCTTCGTGGGATATCATCAGATCTGGATGAATGAAAAGGATGCCGAAAAGACAGCCTTTATTACACCATGCATAGTATATTGTTGCAAAATGATGTCGTTTGGCCTAAAGAATGCTGGAGCCACTTATATAAGGGCCATGACAACCATTTTCCACGGCATGATACACACAGAGATAGAAGTGTACGTGGACGACGTCATCATCAAATCTAAAAAGGGTACATATCACATAGCGCATTTGAGGAAATATTTTGATCGACTTTGAAGGTACAACTTGAAACTGAACCCCGCAAAGTGTGCCTTCAGAGTCCTTGCTGGAAACCTGGTAGGGTTCATCGTGAGCCGCCGAGGAACTGAGCTAGACCCGTCAAAGGTCAAGGCTATCCAAGATTTTCCACCTCCGAAGAACATGAAAGATGTGATGAGTTTGTTAGGGCGTCTCAATTACATCAGCCGTTTCATAGCACAATAAACTGTGATCTGTGAACCAATTTTCAAAATGTTGAAGAAAGACGCTGCAACACGTTAGACTGAAGAGTGCCAGAAAGCCTTTGACAAGATCAAGGAGTATTTATCCAAACCACCTGTTCTGGTCCCACCGGAACCTGGGAGACCTCTGCTACTCTATTTATCTGTACTAGATGGGGCTTTCGGCTGTGTCTTGGGACAACACGATGAGACAGGAAGAAAGGAGCATGCCATATACTATCTGAGTAAGAATTTCACACCCTAAGAAGCACTGTATTTTTTGCTGGAACGTACCTGCTATACTTTGACATGGAGCACTACTTTTGTGCCTATACCACATATCTCATATCAAGGATAGATCTGCTAAAATACATCTTCTAGAAACCCATACCTACGGGGAAGTTAGCAAAATGGCAGATACTACTGAGTGAGTTCGACATCATCTATGTAACTCAGAAGGCGATCAAAGGGCAAGCATTAGCGGATCATCTGGTAGAAAATCTTGTAGATGGAGAATACGAACCACTGAAAATGTATTTTCCCGATGAAGAGGTATCATTCGTAGGAGAAGATATTACCGAAGCCTATGATGGTTGGAGAATGTTCTTCGATGGGGATGCTAATTTCAAATGAGCGGGTATTGGAGCAGTTTTAGTATCAAAAATGGGTCGACACTATCCAGTATCCGCAAAACTCAGGTTTCCATGTACTAACAACACGGCAGAATATGAGGCCTGCATCTTAGGACTCAGGTTAGCCATCGACATGAACGTTCAGGAATTGCTGGTAATTGGAGATTCAGACCTTTTGGTACATCAGGTTCTAGGAGAATGGGCTACAAAGAATACCAAGATATTACCATATTTGTACTATGTATAAGAGTTGATGAAGAGATTCACAAAAATAGAGTTCAAATATGTTCCAAGAATAAAGAATGAGTTCGTAGATGCACTGGCCATTTTATCCTCCATGATACAACACCTAGACAAGAATTTCATCGATCCTATCCCAGTAGGGATTCATAATCAGCTAGCTTATTATGCTTATGTTGAAGAGGAAATATATGCAAATCCATGGTTCCACGATATCAAAGAATATTTGGAAAAAGGATAGTACCCGGAGCACGCAAATAATACTCAGAAACGCACACTCCGAAGATTATCCTACCACTTCTTCCAAAGCGGAGGAATTCTATACAGAAGGACTCCAGATCTGGGATTATTATGGTGTGTCGACGCCAAAGGAGAATCCAAATTGCTCGAAGAGATATATGCCGGAACTTGCGGACCGCACATGAATGGCTTTGTCTTAGCTAAGAAGATATTAAGAGCATGATATTTTTGGATGACTATGGAAACAGACTGCATCAGGTATGTCGAAAAGTGTCATCAATGCCAAGTACATGCTGATATGATAGGAGTGACACCTAATGAACTCAATGCAACAAGTGCACCTTGGCCTTTCTCCACTTGGGGGATGGATGTCATCGGTCCAATCAAACCCGCCACTTCAAATGGTCACAGGTTCATTCTAGTGGCCATAAATTATTTCACAAAATGGGTTGAATCCGCATCTTACTAGGTTGTAACTAAGAAGGCCATCGCAGATTTCGTTATGGATCGTATTGTTTGTCAGCTCGGGGTGCCAGAATCAATCATCACCAAGAATGCCGCCAACCTTAGCAGTGATTTGATGAGATCTATGTGTGAAACCTTCAAGATCAAGCATAAGAATTCCACAACATACAGGCCATAAATGAATGGAGCTGTAGAAGCCGCCAATAAGAACATCAAGAAGATATTAAGAAAGATGGTAGATAATCACAAATAATGGCACGAGAATCTACCATTTTCCCTACTTGGATATCGTACCGCGGTTCGCACATCAACCGGGGAAACTCCTTATTTGCTGGTCTATGGTACTGAAGCCGTTATTCCCGCCGAAGTAAAAATTCCTTCTTTGAGAATCATACAAGAGGATGAACTCAGTGATGCAGAATGGTTACGAAGTCGCTATGAACAACTGGCTCTTATTGATGGGACAAGAATGAATGCGGTATGTCACGGTCAACTCTACCAGAACAGAATATCCAGATCTTTCAACAAAAGGGTCAGGCCTAGACAATTCACACCGGGGCAGTTGGTGCTAAAGCGGATCTTCCCGCATCAAGATGAAGCCAAAGGGAATTTTTCACCTAATTGGCAAGGGCCCTTACATGGTTCATAGAGTACTAATAGGAGGAGCACTCATACTTGCAGAAATGGACGGAGTAATGTTTCCAAAACCTATCAACTAAGATGCAGTCAAGAGATACTATATTTAGACTATTTACATTTCTTCATATGATGTAACTGAACTACGCTTTACCTGATTCCCATCTAAGAGGGAATACGTAGGAAGGCCTGTGGGTTCAGTCATATCTTAATAAAATCTTTATTTTTTTCATGGTGAGAAACTGGCCCAGAAATTTGAGGAGGACCCTCACAATTCTAAAGCTAGTCCAGCCAACTTCGTCATACGTAGAACAGTAAAAGGATTATTTTTAAACCGGGGAAGAATTTTGAGGAGGACCCTCAAAATTCTAAAGCAAGGAGGTCACAATGTCTTTAAAAAATGTCACAGTCATTGGATCCTCTAGATTACTTAATATTGCATACTACCATATTTCGAATAACTACACTCATCAAATGCACGCATATTTTTCGAAATAACTTTATTTCTATAACAGCCAGATGCTGCCCAGGGTAACTCAAACAGGATCTCAAGACAGGGGCAATCAAAGCAAGAAGGTGAAAGCACAAACCAACCTTCCCCCACAAAACACACAATCTTTCTTTGGATGCAGGCACAGTAAGATAACAATATCTGCAGACACATCAGGTCACTACCTTCAAGACAGCAAATTATCTATCACAAGCATCTCCAACTAAGAAATACTCTACTTTCTCACTATCACTCATCATTTTCTTGCATGAGGCTAAGCACTGCCTCCCTAATTGCGTAAGGCTAAACATTCCTTTTCCGCATGAGACTAAGCATTGTCTCATACTTGCATGAGGCTACGAATTGACTCCTTAACTGCATAAGGCTAAGCATTGCTTTTTCCCCATGAGACTAAGTAGTGTCTCCTATTTACATAAGGCTAAGCATTGCTTTTTCCCCATGAGACTAAGTAGTGTCTCCTATTTACATAAGGCTAAGCATTGCCTCCCTAATTGCATAAGGCTAAGCATTGCCTCCTAACTGCATAAGGCTAAGCACTGCCTTTCTTTGCATGAGACTAAGCATCGTCTCCTATTTGCACGAGGCTAAGCACTATCTCCTTAACTGCATAAGGCTAAGCACTACCTTTCTTTGCATGATACTAAGCATTGTATCCTATTTGCATGAGGCTAAGCCATGCCTCCCTATTTGTATGAGGCTAATCCATGCATCCTTAATTGTATAAGGCTAAGCACTGTCTTTCCTGCATGATGCTAAGCACTGCTTCCCTTACTTGCATGAGACTAAGCATTGTCTCTTCTTCCTGCATGAGTCTAAGCATTGCCTCCCTAATTCCACAAGGCTAAGCACTACCTTTTCCTCGCGATTAAATGCTATCGCCATTACACCATCTAAGACCTAGCATTATCCTCTACTCACCTAGGACTAAGCATTGCCCTTATCTTACCCAAGACTAAGCCTTGTCTTGTCTAATCTTTGCATACGGCCAAACATCATATTTTTCATTTCATCGGCTGAAATATCGCCATTTTGTCCAAAGGAGTCATGGTCTGAAGGCATCATCCTCATAGCCGGAAGGCACCATTCCATGGCCCGAGGATATCTTAAAAGTGCACATCATTATTCAAAGTCATCATGGTTCAGAGGAACCATTCTCATGGCCCGAGGACATAATTTCATGGCCTGCGAATCCCCTATCACAAGATTTATGGCCCAGGACGTCATGGTCTAAGGACACCATCCTCACCGTCCAAAGACAACCCTCGTGGTATGAAGGGAATCTGCATCATATTTAAATTCTCGCAATAATCCATATATACTTGCATGCGTCGTGTTTTAAGTTTTGTATGTAATCCAGGAAGTAACCGTTCTCCTAGCGGGAGAACGCTTTGCTCCGGTTTCCATTTAATATTCACATCCTGCATTTATTTCAAACATAACCAACCACCATCAATTACCCGCTCTTTACTCTATGCCCGTTCAGATATTTACTCAGTTATCCATCCGTAACATTTTAGATTTACATCGATGACTCCGCATAAATTCATCCGATACTGTCCTACCCCAAAAGAACCTTTTCCGAAGCATACGACCATTCCTATAACAACTCCATCAGTTTAGTTCACCGTTGGATCTAGAACTACACACGACCTGATTCCCGTTACACCAGGGATATGTAGGCAACTCAGAAACCAGGGTTCGGCCTCCATTTTTTCAAATCACCTCATTCGGTCAAAATCAGTCGTTATTTTCTTTACCCGACAACTCTTTCATCATTCCCGGGTAAAGAGGGGTAGCTGTTGATACTCAATTTTGCCCTCATATATTTTTCAAATAATATATATACTTTTAATATATCATTTTGCATTATTTAATTTAAAAGATTTATGCAAACATTTTCCCATAATTGTTCATAATTTTAAAACTTCAAAATCAATTTTTCTTGCATTTAAATCATTCAGTATTTATAAATTATCCTTTAAATTATTTTTAAAATGACTTAATCATCCAGTTTATTATTATACATCTATATATATGCTTCATAATATTTTATTTTATTATATATAATTATATTTCATATTTTTAGGCTATTTACATAATTTTGCAAAGAATAGCCTATATTCTATTCTTAATCACATCGAATTGTATTATTTGTGCTAAAACGAATTTTATATATTTTTTATAATGTCAAGCTAGTATTCTAAATTATTTTACTGCATAAATGATGTTTTTTTTATTTATTAATCTCTTTTATGAATTTGTTTAAGAATAATTTAGCATATTTATTTTATAGCCCAATACAAGGCTATTTCTGGACCAAATACAAGGCTATTTCTGGACCAAATTAGGCCCAAACCTTTGGCCCACTTCACTTCACTCATCAGAAGCCCAAACCAAACACCCCTTTAATAAATCCTGTCGGTACCCGATTAATTAACTCGCCCCAGCCCCTTTTTAAAATCATGGCCGTTGATCTCTAAGATCAACAGACCACAATTAACCTACCCCTTTTAATTACCCAACCCCAAACCCTAATCTCTCATTCCCTCTAACCCGCCACCCTGAAACTCTCTCTCCTTCTCTTTTCTAAACCCTAGACGCCTTCCTTAATACCTCCCCTAATGAGATTTGACTTCTATTTTCTTGCCATATTCGAATCCTTCGGGTAGTGGTTGTCCGTTTATGGTGTTACCTAAGTGCTTGCCTAAATATGTCAAGCAATGATCTCTGAAATCGAACAAAAAAAGGGTTTGAATATTTGATTTTGAGCACTATTTTGTCTACATACGTTCAACACTGTATTATGTGAGTCCGATTTCGTTTGAATTTCTGTGATTTACACTTTTCCTAAAAAAACTAAGGTTTACCGGATTTCTCTCCTAAATTGATTTCGCACTGATTTTGCATGCCTTCTTTCCTTATTCTATGTTTGATTTATTTTATTTCTTAGTTTGTTCGTTCAATTTTTATTGCTATATAATCCCCTCCCCATTCCCCTTTTAGGACAAACTTTGAAATCGGTTTTCTTCACTAACAATTGGGGTTTTGCTACTCTCTTGATCTGTATTCTGTATTGGCCGGCTGAAAGCCAAAGACATTAACACCTTATTACATAACCTGTTCTTGGTGTGAGCATTGCCCTAAGTTCATCGAAGCTCTTGGGAACTTTGACGCATTGAGATTCTGGGTTTTCTGTGGAAGTTCATTCTTTTCTGTTCTTCGCTTAACTGGTGACTTACTAGACATTGTTCATTCCTATGTATCTATGATTTGCATATGTTTTCACTCCTAAAGTTCATCTGTTTAATATGTTTTTCTAGGCTATTTTGTGTGCAATTCTGTTTGCTTTCTTCATATTTTTAGGTCTCTTTAAATTTTAGCTTCAAGCATGCCTAAACCTGGTTCTATTAAGTAGATATTTTCCAAATCTGACTAGTCCATGTGTTAAGAATTACTGCTGTCAGGGACCTTTACACTTGTTGGCATCTTTTGGTGTTTAATTGTGCCGTAGGTCATCAATCTTGTTATTCGAATATGCTTTGCCTACATAATTTGTGCTCTCTTTCGTTAGCTAGTCGACTATTTTCAAAACCCGAGTATGTACACTCACTATATGGCACAAATCTGTTTCCTATCCTATTCTAAATTGCTGTGATGATATCCTTCCTATATGGCATGTTTGATCCTATTAATATGCCCTTTAACATGTTTAACCACCTCATCCCCCCGTGCTTCACCAGTAGTTGTAATCTGCTTTTCTCATGTCTAAATGTTGTCCTATTGCCAAATTAGCATGACTGTTTCATAACATCAGGACCTATACTTAGCATAATTTGGACCTCTTCCTTTATTATGAATTTATGTATGCTACTGTCACCAATCCTTCAAACCTGTTCTATTAATGTATGGCCACTTATGCACTAGGTGTTGAACTTGTTCTTCTGAATCTTTGCAAAGTCTGTTCTAAAGCCCCCTAAGGCCTGTTTGATATTTTTCTCTATGTGCTCAATTTTACTATGTTTGTATCCCCTTAGCTTTGTCTCTCAACCTTGGTTTACTATCGTTCACTTGTCATCTATGCTCTCTCTTGAGTTCTCATTCTTAGCCAGCTGAAAGCCAAGGCTTCCTAGGTTCTATTATTGATCACCCTAGTGTGAGCACTGTTCGGGGTCTAATTGAGACCCTTGTGAACTCTTACACACTAGGGCTTGGTCCTTATTCATTCCATAAATCTCAAACTACTCCTATTCATACTATTCCATCCCGTTATTTGTTGTGTACCTAAATTGGCTGATTTAAATGGTGCAACACTTGGTGCTATGGTTGAATAAATTGACTTTGGGCTCCTTTATGGATTCTTGGGTTGTGTGTTGGATATGGCCCATATTAGAGGTTTGGGTATGCTGTGTGAGAGTTGTTGAAATCCCAGACAATGCTGGGTATTTCATGTTGAGCCTACTATGGGCATATTCTCATTGTTGTGTAACCTTTGTATTTGTACTCATCATTGGGCCTGTAATAACTTTTGTATAAGCAATTGAGGTGTTAGTAAAAAGGGAAAATGGGTAGAATTTAATATTTACATGCAAAATGGGTAGATAACATGCTTATAGGACTTCGTAATTTATTTGCTATATGTGTTGTTCGATTACATGTACATTGTAGAAATCACAACATTAGAAGAAGCACATACACATTGTCTGCTTGCAAACCCCAAATGCTGAATTTATATTTATTATTATGTGTTATTAGAGAACCCGCCTATAGGAATTAGTTTAACATAGTAATCGGGTAGCAAGATGATAGTCTGCGCCCGTATGATAATATGAGTAACACCCTCTCACAAGGGAGTTACGAAATAATATTTATGTTGCACGGGGTGATCCTTTAGGCTAAAAAACTTAGGACCCCCCCCCCTTCCTTTATTTTCTATTAGAATGAAAAAATAGTTCTCCTCCATATTCAACATCTCTTTGCAATAAAATTCTTAGATTTTGTACTCTCTTTGCTTACTTGATCACATAGACCAATCTATATAATTTAAGTTCGTTCGGTACCCACAGTTGTGGATCTCGAGAAGTGCCTAACACCTTCTCTTTGAGGTAACTTGAGACCTTACCAGATCTTTGGTGGCGTTGACCAGTTAAACCGGAGTCATTTCCAAATAGGTTCCCTAACGCACCTTAAAAATCATTATCTGGTGACTCTCCTCTTTCAATACCTTCCTTAAAAGAGTGGTCACATTTTGGAGCCCGATTTCATGAGAAATAGGGGTGCGACAGCATGGCGACTCTGCTGAGAATTTACACTTAGGCTCTTACCATAGCGAATTTGGCTTATATGGATTAGTCTTCTTTTATATAAGCGCACTTCCCTTTTCCGTTTTTATTTGCTACTACATGCACATCCCTCTCCCATTTTCCTTTTACTTGTTTAAATTCCTTGTAATATGCTCATCCCTTCCCTGCTCCACCTTCCTTTGCTTAAATTGGTTATAACATGCACATCCCTTTCCTATTCACCTTTATTTGCTCTAAACTGCTCTTCATTTGTTTAAAGATTGCTACATCATGTCTCTCCCACCCCTACTCCCTTGCTTACTTTATTACATTCCCTATATTCCATGAACTAACATTTTCCTTAGTCTTTCTTTTTATGTCTTTTACGTTTTACCTTAATACTGTATTTATTACTTTTATATATTTATCATGCAAATACTTGGCAGCGTGTTATTATCTATGCATAAAGTATGCTCCACACCATATTCCACTCGTGCGTGTTATTAATACTTGGTAGCATGTTATTAATAACATAGCGGCACTTGATAAGTGTCCGCGCTCTTCCAAAATTATACTTTTAAATTGGAAAGGCTTACTTGCGGTAAACTAGTCGATCGGCGGTGTAGTCGACGGTCCCGTGCCTTCTAGACCCTTTCAAGTTGTTCACTTGAGAGTACCGGTCTAGACCCTAGTAGAAACCTCACACCAATATCAAATGTGCATACACCATGTCAAACCTAGTATGGGTTAGAACGTTATCCACATGATAATCCCCTAAGGTAAGCCTTGTCCAAAGTCCGATGGGATTTCCATAATCCTAATGTACACCATCACGTTATGTGCATTACTTGGAGAAAACATGCTGGTATGTTGATCATTAATGTGTAAATAGTCAGGTCCGGAGGGGGAAAGGGCTAACTCTATTTGTTTGCAGAAAATGAAGCACGAAGTTCCCAGATTCGACGGTTTGAGGCCATGAGTAGTTTCACATCATGTATTATGACTTGTACGCATAATCGGAATCTAATTTCGGGAAGGTTGGAATTGATTTGGAAAGAAAATTCTAAATTCAGAAGTTTTAAGTTGGAAATATTAACTAAGTTTTGACTTTTGAGTAAACGACCTCAGAATCGGGGTTTGAAGGTTCCAATGGGTTCTTATGATGATTTCAGACTTGGGCGTATGTTCGGGTTGAGTATCGGGTGGCCCGGGAGTATTTCAGCGCTTATTATAGAAAGTTAACATTTTGAAAGTTTAAGAATTTCTTAAGTTTGACTTGAAATGAATTTTGGTGTAATCGATGTCCGTTTGGAGCTTCGAGCCTTGGAATAGGTTCATATCATAATTTGTTACTTGCACGTAAAGTTTGGCGTCATTCTGGGATGTTTATGTGTAATTCATACGCGTTCGACGATATTTGAAGGTTTGAAAGTTGAAAGAAAGGATTTGACCATCGATTTGCAATTTTGATGTTGTTTGATGTGATTTTATGCTTTTACTAAGTCCGTATTGTGTTTTAGGATACGTCGGTATATTTGGACGGGGTCCCGGGGGCCTCGAGTGCGAATCAGATTGGAAACAGATCGAGTTTGGACTTGGGAGAGGTGCTGAGGCAGCTGGGATCTGGTGCAATCACACTTGCGTGGAAAGGGCCACAGGTACGAGCCCGCATGTGCGGCGTTGTGGTAGCAAAAGCGACATTTGTATTGAGCGGGGATGGCCGCAGATGTGAAGGATGCCCCGTAAAATCGGAAAACGAGATGAGCAGCTGGGTCGCAGAAATGGAAGGTCTCCGCACGTGCGGGAGCACAGGAGCGTGGGGTGGACCGCAGAAGCAGTCGCGCAGGAGCAAAATTTGGTCCGCAAAAGCGGAATTTCCTGGCTTGGTGAGAACCGCACCTGCGATGGATGTTTCCGGAGTTGCGGAGCCGCAGGTGCGATGATCACTGTGCAGAGGGCTTGCTTAAGAACATGGTTTGGCTCTTTTTCTTTCATTTTTCACTTGGGTTGGCCGAATTTGGGGAGCTATTTTGAGGGGATTTTCATCGAGCTACACGAGGTAAGTGATTCCCACATATTACAAGTTAAATACTTGGATTACATATGAATTTAAACATGAAAATATAGTAGTAATTATGGGATTTTTGAAGAAACCTAGAAATTTTGGATTTTTCATCATGATTTTGGAAATAGAATTAGGAATAAATATTATATTTGAGTTTGTAGTGTTAGGGGTAAAGTTTATCTTCGAAAAGTTTGGAAATCCGGGCACGTGGGCCTGGGGGTTGACTTTATTGGTAATAGAGTATATATTTATGGATTTGCACCTTGTTTGACTAGTTTTGTAGAGGCGGGCATCAGTTTGAGGTGTTTGAGTGGCGTTGGAGTCGGTTATGGAACTTTGAAGCGAGGTATGTCTCCTGTCTAACTATCTAAGGGGGAAACAACCCTAGGTGACGTATTTGTTATCTCGTACTTGTTGCAGAGGCTACGTACGCACGAGGTGACGAGAATCCGTACTTAGCTAAATTCATGTTGTTGTCCGGGTAGGCTTAGGTTCACACCATTCTATAATTATACTATTGGGGTTTTATCTTTGTTCGTTTTATTCTCTTATTTCTTGTTGCGGCCTGAGATTAGACCTGCGTAGAGTGATAGACTTTCTATTGTAGAGATTTGCTGGGCTTCATGATTAGACGCGGAATAATTGTACTTCTCTTACGAATTTCTAATGCGCTATATGTTTTCATCTAAAAGCTTTCCTTAAAATTCATATCTCACACATTTATTTGTAAATAGGGTCAAGGACCCGTTAAGACTTCTTATTCTAATGGGATCGGGCCATTCGCCTCGGTAGAATTATGTACCACACTTTTATGGGAGCGGGTCGTTTGCCTCGATAGTATAATAGATGCATCTATGGTTCGTGTCATTCGACCCTCGACAATGCACACAGTATGATGGGATCGGGGCGTATGCCTCGGCATTTCTATAAAATACTCTTACAAAATCGTGCGTAATATTTTACAAGAAACCAATGTATCTGCGAGTTTTCCTAATTTGGATTGTGATGACCTATTTGGTGAGGTCCATTATATATATAGGAGGTAACTGCTAATTGAGAGCTAGAGTTTATTGTTGAGAGAAAAGAAATAAACAAGTATAAATATATGATACTTCTCCAGGGTTAGGCGAGATACTTACTAGGTACGCGCTGATTAACATACTCATGCTACACTTTCTGCACTTATTGTGCAGGTACATTTATGTCTGGTGGTATTTTGGGCGCAAAGGCGCAGCCATTGTGGGGACTTTACCGTGAGCTGCATTCGATGTTACGATCCACAACATACAGAGTCTCCATCAGAGTTATTTATATTTTCGTATCTAATTTGTATTCTAGACAGATGTTGTGTTTTGTTTTATTTCCTAGTTGATGCTCATGCACTTGTGACACCGGGTTTTAGGGGCTTATTCTGGATGTTTTGTATGATAGTGCACGTAATTATTATTATTTTACCTTGTAAATTCTATTTCATTCTCTTTAGTTAATGAAAATTATTATTTCAAAATTCTATAATGAGTAATTAAGTTGATCAATCATTGTTGGCTTGCTTAACGGCGGTGTTAGGCGCCATCACGACCTTTCGTGGATTTTGGGTTGTGACATCTTGGTATCAGAGCTCTAGGATCACTTGGGTCTCACGAGTCATGAGCAAGTCTAGTAGAGTCTTGCGGATCGGTGCGGAGATGTCTGTACTTATTTTCAAGGGGCTACAAGGTTGTTAGGAGCACTTCCCTTCTTGATTCCTCATCGTGCGATTTGAATTCCACTGAATCTTATTCCTTCATTCCCTTCCTACTCATTCTTATACGATGTTGAGTGCTCGTATAAATTGGGCATCGAAGAGTTGCAGTGCTACTACAGACGTGGAGCAGGATGTTTCTCCCTCCGTATTCTAGTGAGTTATCATCATCGCCTTGTGGAAGGATGTTCAGTCATTCAGCTCAGTATCTATATTTCCTATGGTTTTGAGGCTATGCACAGATTGTTGTGATGTTCATGCGTTTTTATCGCACAGTGTTGGTGTTATGGTAGGGTGCTTGCTTATGTGTCAAGGCAGTGAATGACTTGAAAGGAGGATTTCTCATTGCATGCTTTAGAGGTTCTGCATTTAATTTCAGCGGAGGAAAGGCAATCGGACTATAGATGTTCAGGCTTTGGTTGATGGAGTAACGAGACTTGATATTTTCGAGCGCAGTGGAATTCTCATTTGTGATGTGGTGTAATCTTCCTTGTTGATCGCATTAAGGTTCGTCGGTGTTATGGTCTTCTTCATTTGCCTTCGGGGCAGGGTGTTGTAAAATGGTGCCTGAGAAGCGGTTGTCAAAGATGGCGGTCTGTAGCATTTTTGGAATCCAATCGGTGTTCCTAATGCTGATGGCTCGAGAAAGATGATTTGTGAGAAGGCTTAGAGTTGGTAGAAATGTATTAGTCTGGGTGCTACAAAGATGGATTTCGATTTGAGGAGGTATTGGGGTACTGGAGGACAAGGAAGGATATGATGGGAGATGTCTCGCCGTGATTGAATTGCTAGCAGGTCAAGTATGTATAGCAGAGGTTGAGAAGTTGCTTGAGGAGATGGGTTAACCAAAGTGGGAGTGGAAGAGTAGCATATGAATTCTTTGGCAAGAAAGCCATTTGCCCTGAAAAAGTTTAGGACGATTTGGGAATTGTGATACAAGTTGATTTGGTCTATGGATTTACGTATTTCATAGTAGTTGTACCCAGTGCACCGCCGTTGGAAGATGTTGGTATGGAATTCCACAAATGGGCTATCTCCTGTGAGTAGGTTAGCGATTGAGTGAGTTTGATGAAGTTTCTACAAAGAGATCTACTTACTACCCGACAGAAGGTTGAATATGCGATTGTGACTGATAATTCAGAATGCTCATGAATGGTTTAACAAGGGACAACGAGGAGTTTGGCGATTTGATGGTGCGAGATCATGGTAATAGAGAAGGAGAAATCTTTGTGGGTTCTATATTATGTGATGGTAGCTTAAAGCTAAGTGGGGGAGCCCACCATCCACAATTAGATCGCGTGGTTTTCTGCTTGTGCGGTTTATGTCTATCGGTGCATTGGTAGATTGATTATGACTAAGAAAGTACACACCATGGGTAATTCGAGCAAACAAAGTGATGAATGTGTGTTATATTTTTCCTTATCGATTTAGGTGTAGGTTCTGGAAAGACTCAGAGTTTATGCTTCTTGTGGATGTGATGTGCAAGGACATAATGCAGCAGGTTGCTTCTTTGAGAGGGTGTTCGTGTTCTAGGAGAGGGTTGGAGTTTGGTTATATTCGGGACCCGGTCAGAGTGGGTGACTCTCAACAACGGTCCTAGTGGGTTCAAGAACTAAAGTGCAGCGCCTAAGGATTTCGGATCCGTTGTGAGGTTAAGGATTGAGTTTTGCAGTGGATTATGAAAGGCAGAATGGAGTGTTCTATGTTATCATCGGGTATGCAGTACAGTATTTGAGGAAAGAGAGAAATAGCTTCATATTCACGGAAGGTCTTGCATAATGGGTGTACTAGTTGGAGATGTTGTTGTGCGCATGAGGAGGGTATGCGATGGTTCATGAGTATTGTGACAATGTGATCTCGTGATTCGCTTCACTCGGGATGAGTGCGGATTTAGTTCGCTATGTTTTGAATGGAGCTATTATTATTTCTAAGGCAAGTCGAGAGTAAATTGGAATAAGTTTGGTCGGCTAGTAATGGTTGAATCAGCATGATTGTGGCAATGATCAGTTCCTTCGGCGCGTTAATTTATATAGGTGGTTGGTGGTTGTACGTGCGGGTTTGAAAGCCACCATAATTTGATTGATTTGGGAGATATTTGATTCAGATTTCCTTGTTATGTGTAAATGGATCCCGGAAGAGTTATGGTGATTTAGACCATAAATTGAGGTTTGTATTTTCTACAGTTATGGAAATTCAGTTGCGTGTTGCAATGGTTCTTCTATAATGAGTTTAGTGAAAGATGTCTAGCCAATGAAGTGTTTATGCTACTAGTAGTTTAGGGGTATGATGAATTATTGTACACTCGTGTAGCGGCATGATAGGTGCAGTGGGCGGCATAGGAATTGGAAGTTAAGGATCAAGGTTGTTGTTCGTTGTTGATAAGATTGTCACGAGCTCGGATGAGCAGAGAAGGATTCAAATATTTAGAGTGAGCTGGCCTTATCTTATTGTGGCCTGGAAATGGTGTTCTGTGGAAGAGGCATTGTGTATTGATTTGCGGATTGTGATTTGCCTTACAGAATTAGTACGGTTTGTGGTGTGGAGGTGCAGATTTTTGCTGCCTGGTGCGGAAGGTCGTGAGAGCGTGCCCCACAAGGAAATTGTATAAGTGTGGCATGTTAGTCATTTGATTGTGTAAGATTAAAGCCAAGTATGGAAATTATAGTAATATCGCAAATGTGAGAGTTTATGCCTTAGAGGCATTCTATTCCTTGGGTTGTGGATTGTGTGAGTTTGTTCCGGATTTGACGGCTATTCTTATGTGTCATAAAAAATGTTATTATGGATCCTTGAAGGGTTATTAGCCCAGTATGGTATGATCAGAATCGGCTTGAGGTCCGTTGGTAGGTCTAATGGGAATATGCGCTCTACATCAGATCGGATGTGTTCGTTCAGCATAGCATTGCTTGCGGAGGAATCTTCGGGCGTTAGATATTATTTCCGTCGTCAGCTATTCCATGTAATACTCTATTGTCAAATGTGGCTTATGAGACAGATTGATTATTCGCATATTTGTTGTGATCCCGTGTAGCTTGTGGTGTTATATGAGCATGATGGCTCTCGAGATGCAGGTCATTTATCGCACCTTAGTTGTGCTTGGGTTTTGTAGCGTATGGCGCTATCCGTATCCCCAGGGTTGTATTTTTGCACTTGACGTGCTTGTGGTTGTTATTCGCTACTTCGTACGTATAAGCATTTTGGCTTGATGGGTATTCCCTTATTTATTGTTATGTATGGATCGGGTTGCACACCGCAACGGTATCATGTTTGGTTCGGGTTGCACGCCGCAACGGTACCATGTGTCGATCGGGTTGCACGCCGCAATAGTGAGATGATGAGTACAATTCCCTATATCTATTCTTGTGTATTTTGCTTCCCATTCTATAAGAAGGGTTCATAGCGTCTGTTCGACCGTTTTATTCATTACGCGGGATGGGAAGTTCCTTTCCAGAGTTCGCTTTTCCTAATGTATCGCATTCGAGTTTGTAGCTCATTGGCGCATTGTTGGCGTCATATGAGGTTTTTGGCAGTGTTTTAGATGGCTTATTGCTGAAGCAGCTTGTACTGGGTGAGACGAGGTTTGGACCTGGTTCGGTGCGATCGGAGTTATGTAGGGTATATTAAAGGGAAAGTATTGTTATTCTACTCAGAATTAGGCAATGGTCCTTGTCAGGAGGCAAGTATCGTTGATTTGGTGGGTGGTAATGCGTTTCTACACATATCTTCCGTCATGGCAGTATTGCGAGAGTTGCATTAAGCTTATATGTGTTACGAGGTGTATTGCGGGTACCGGGTTCGTGGAATTACAACTATTATGGTCGGAGGATATTATTGTGATCAAGCGATTTATGTGGTGCATGGTGTGATTTCAGCGGAGGAGCATGGTCATGCTGGGTGCAGTGTCTGGTAATTGATGTGGTGTTCGTATGTTAGAATTGTTCTCATGGAAAATTTCGGATGTTGGAATTTTTTTCTAAAACTTGTTATCTAAGGTTATAGGGAGGATCTTCAGTCTGGCTCCAGTCTTGCTCGAGCTAATGTGCCCAACTGAGTTGCGAGGGCTCGAGTAGGTGCACGGGGTGTTAAATAGTGATTTTGGACAACTCCGGAGCAGTTCTCGGCACGTTCGAGGATGAACGTATGTTTAAGTGGGGGAGAATGTAATGACACAACCGGTCATTTTGAGCTCTAGCGCGTCGTTCGGCGGTTTGAGGCCTTGAGTAGATTCACTTCATGTATTATGACTTGTACGCGTAATCGGAATCTAATTTCGGGAAGTTCGGATTGATTTGGAAAGAAAATTCTAAATTCGGAAGCTTTAAGTTGGAAAAATTGACTAAGGTTTGACTTTTGAGTAAATGACCTCAGAATCGGAATTTGAAGGTTCCAATAGGTTCGTATGATGATTTCGGACTTGGCATATGTTCGGGTTGAGTATCAGGTTGTGCGGGAGCATTTTGGCGCTTATTATGGAAAGTTAATATTTTGAAAGTTTAAAAATTTCTTAAGTTTGACGTGAAGCGAATTTTGTGTAATTGATCTCCGTTTGGAGATTTGAGCCTTGGAATAGGCTCGTATCGTGATTTGTGACTTGCATATAAAGTTTGGCGTCATTCCGGGATGTTTAAGTGTAATTCAGACGCGTTCGGCGAAGGTTGAAGGTTGGAAAGTTGAAAGAAAGGTTTTAGCCGTCGATTCGCAATTTTGATGTTGTTTGTCGTGATTTGAGGCTTCGACTAAGTCCGTATCATGTTGTGGGATGTGTCGGTATGTTTGGACGGGGTCCCTGGGGCCTCTAGTGCGAATCAGATTGGAAACGGATCGAGTTTGGACTTGGGAGAGGTACTGAGGCAGCAGGGATCTGGTGCAATCACACCTGCATCGAAAGGGCTGCAGGTGCGAGCCCGCAAGTGCGTTGTTGTGGTCGCAGAAGCGACATTTGGACTGAGCTAGGATGGCCTCAAATACGAGGATATTTTCGCTTCTGCGAGCCCGCAGATGCGAAGGATGCTCTGCAGAAGCGGAAAACTAGATGGGCAGCTAGGGTCGCAGAAGCGGAATGTGTCCGCACATGCAGGAGCACAAGAGCATGGAGTGGACCACAGAAGCGGTTGCGCAGGAGCGGAATTTGGTCCACAGAAGCAGTTGTGGCTAGTGGTCCGCATATGCGATGATCATTGGGCAGAGGGCTTCTTTAAGAGCGGGTTTTGGCTCTCTTTCTTTCATTTTTCACTTCGGTTGGCCGAATTCGGGGAGCTATTTTGAGGGGATTTTCATCAAGCAACACGAGGTTAGTGATTCCCACCTATTATGAGTTATATACTCGGATTACATGTGGATTTAAACATGAAAGCATTGTAGTAATTGTGTGACTTTTGAAGAAACCTAGAAATTGATAATTTTGGATTTTTCACCGTGATTTTGAAAATGGAATTTGGAATAAATTGTATATTTGAGTATGTGGTGTTAGGGGTAAAGTTTATCTTCGAAAAGTTTCGGAATCCGGGCACGTGGGCCCGAGGGTTGACTTTATTGACTTTTCGAGCGAAGTTGGTAATTGTTATGAATTGATAAATTATGGGTAATATAGTATATATTTACGGATTTGCACATTGTTTGACTAGTTTTGGAGAGGCGAGCATCGGTTTGAAGTGTTCGAGTGGCATTAAAGCCGGTTATGGAACTTCGTAGCAAGGTAAGTCTCCTGTTTAACTCTGTGAGGGGGAAACTACCCTTAGGTGATGTATTTGTTATGTGGTACTTGTTGCGAGGGCAACGTATGCACGAAGTGACGAGAGTCCTTACGTAGCTAAATACATGTTTTTGTCCGGGTATACTTAGGTTCACACCGTGCTATAATTGTACTATATGGGTAATCTTTGTTCGTGTATTACCCTTATTTCATGTTGCGACCTGAGACTAGACATGCGCAGAGTGATATACTTACTATTGGAGAGATTAGTCGGGCATCGGGCCATACGCCTCAGCATTTCTATAAAATAGTCTTACCGAATCGTGCGTAATATTTGACAAGAAACCAGTGTATCTGCTAGAAACCAACATTTCTATAAAATACTCTTGGAATGTGACGACCTATTTGGTGAGGTCCAATATATATATATATATATATATATATATATATATATATATATATGCTCCGGTTGAGGAGGTAACTGCTAATTGAGAGCTCAAGTTTATTGTCGAGAGGAGGATTGTATCACGTATTTATACTTGCTTATTTCGTTTATTTACTCTGCCTCACTCTGTTTACTTCTTAATGTACATAATTTATTAGACCACTAGTAAGTGTCGATGTCTACCCCTCGTCACTACTTCTCCGGTATTAGGCTAGATACTTACCGGCTATGTGTTGATTTACGTACTTATGCTACACTTGATGCACTTATTGTGCAGGTACATTTATGTCTGGTTGTCTTTTGGGCGCAAAGTCGCGGCCATTGCTGGAACTTTACTGTGAACTGCATTTCATGTTACGATCGGCAGCATGCAGAGTCTCTATCAGAGTTATTTATATTCTCCTGTCTAATTTGTATTCTAGACAAATGTTGTATTTGATTTTATTTCCTAGTTGATACTCAAGAACTTGTGACACCGGATTTTGGGGGCTTATTCTGGATGTTTGGTATTGTAGTGCACGTAATTATTATTATTCTACCCTGTAAATTCTATTTCATTCTATTTTATTAATGAAAATTATGATTTCAAAATTCTATAATAAGTAATTAAGTTGATCAATCATCGTTGGCTTGCCTAACGGCGGTGATAGGCGTCATCACGACCTTTAGTGAATTTTGGGTCATGACATATATCTTCTTACTGAACTTTATGATTTGATTCCATTATTGTTCTGTACCGGTTTAAAGGATGAAACTACACAGGTGATAGCTAGTATTATTTAATTATTTGTGTGTCTCTTACCTCGCCGTGTTTATTTATAATACTTATTGAGTACATTGGGTCGGTTGTACTTATACTAAACTTTGCACTTAATTATGCAGATTCAGATGTGGGGACCAGTTATCAGCAGTAGACTTGCTTGTTGGACTATCTGCTAGAAACGAGGTAAAGCTGCATCCTTGGTATTTATAGCTTGTTAGACTATCTGCCATTGTATTTATTGTTCAGTTTCAGACTTGTATTTCGTTGTAGAAGCTCATGACTCCGTATTTACCAATATTTGGGGATTTACTTTGCATTAGCAGTTATATTGAATTGAGACCTCAGATTTATGCTATTTCTATAAATTTCGTTATTCTGTTTACCTTCGTTATCATGCTTCGGCTTGACTATCTGGTGTGTTAGGCGCCATAACGATGAGTAGGGATTTTGGATCGTGACAAGAGTATACCTGGAGCACACCTTTATGTACTATTTCGAAAGTTTCAGATATTTTATCATATTTGCAGCAATGGAGCTCGTATTTGGGCGATTTTGGAGGCGATTTTCACCATATGGATTGGGGTAAGTATTTTGTACTCGGTTTTGATTATATTCCATGCTTTTATATTCTTTTATGGCATTTGATTGGTGATTTCAAAAGTGAAATTGGGGATTTTTGTCTAAAGTTTCTTAAAGTAAATTTTTGAGTTTTGAACATCGAATTGGAGTCGGATTTGAGTGAAATTATTATGGTTGGAATTCGTAATTGGATAGGTTATCAGTTTTTGTGAGTTTTATCGGGTTCCGAGGTGCGGGCCCGAGTTTGACTTTTTGGTTGACTTTGAGTAAATGTATAAAGATTCGACCTTTATCATTTGGGATTGTTTCCTTAGGTATTATTTGATATTGTTGAGTTGCTTTTGGCTAGTTTCGAGCCGTTCGGAGATTAATACACGGGGAGGGCATTTCTAGAGTAATGCTTGGCTTGCTCGGTATCGGATCTGGATTGTTCGAGGTAAGTGACATATCTAAACTTGGATTTGATGTTATTTAGCCCTTGGAATTGTGTTATAAGACATGTATTGGGGTGATGCACATGCTAGGTGACGAGCGTGTGGGCGTGCACTGGGTAATCATGATTCAAATTGACTATTTGACTATGACCAGACTTGTTTTGCTTTTATATCGTGTTACATCCATGTTCTCGCTGCTTGTTTGATTATTGGAGTTGTGAATCATGTTAGAAGACATGTTTAGGCTATGCGATTATTTGGTTGAGGCCTAATGAACCATTTCTGTTGTTTTGAGTTATCTAATTTAACTGTAATTATACACTCAGTCATGGTTATTCAGTTACATATCATATCTCAGTCTCCGTCCATCATTCATCATTGCATCGCATGTTATCATTGTTGTTTCCATATGTGGAGTTGTTGGGCTGAATGGTATGATATTGTGAGCCCTTGAGACATGAGAGGTTGATGACTGAGGTGGGCTGTAGAACGAAGTTGAGAGTGTTATTGTGGATCGGGCTACGCGCCGTAGCAGGCCATGCTGGCTTTATTATTATTATGGATCGGGCTGCACATCGCAGCAGGACTTACAGGCTTTTGATTAGCGCTTGGGCAGGATCCGCCCCTCTAGAGTCTAACATACCAACAGTGAGTGCAGGCATAGGGATACATATATACACGTGCTTTGGTGAGGGGCTTATGAGTCAGGCGCCCGTACAATGCTGAGTGATTATGTGTGTATGATGAAATGGGCAATTGAGACAGACAACTTGAGTATGATGAGGGTGAGAGTACCTGGAAATATCATCGTGAAATCATTTATTTGTCATGTATACTTGTCATATAGGTATAGAGATATGTTTTTTTCATGCTAGACGGTATTGTGACATTCAAGCTTTGATATGTACATTTGACATGTTGGCATTGAGATGTATATTCCCCATGCTCGACGGCATATGATAATTGATGGCTTGACATGCATACTGACATGTAGTCATAGAGATGTACTTTCCTCATGCTATCTGATAATGAAATGTCTTATCTGTTGTTGAAAGTTTGGAAAAAATCACTGTTTTTCTCATATACTCATATTTTGGTGACTTCGGTGAAAGATTTGGGGTTTACTGTTATACGTGAAAAGCATGTCTACTTTTTCGTAACCGTGAACGAGCTGAGCATAATATCTTTTGAGTTATTGCTTGTACTGCCTTCATTATATTATTTTGAGTTGTTATTTGGCTATTGGTGTTGGACTCTGACCATTTTCCGAGCTCGTCACTGCTTTCAACCTAAGATTAGGTTTGTTACTTATTGGGTATATGGGGTCGGTTCTACTCATACTATACTTCTGCACCTTGCGTACAAATTTTGGAGCTGATGTTGCTGTGTATGGCGGGAGCTGGCATTGAATATGTACCTGTATACCGGTTATAGCTATCTCTTGTTCTTGGTAGCTTTAGATTTATAAATCTATTTATGTATAATTTGAACAGATGATGTATTTATTTCGTACCAGCTTTGTAAAATTCTAAGTCTCTGAAACTCATGACTTGTACTACCAATCCTTGGAATTTTGTATAGAAAATTATGTTATCTTGTTTATTGATATTTGTTATCCTAATTGAGTTGTGTTGTCTATCACTTGGCTTACCAAGCGGGTAATCATGCGTGTTGGTTTCCCATCACACGGCTTACCAATCTATTCGACTCGAAGGAAGGTTATGCGACTTTTTGACTTTGCAAGAGTAGTTTCATCGGTGGAAGGGAGGGAGAAGGTTTGGAATGGGTAAGGTGCCATCACGACTTGTTGGATTTTCGGTCGTGACACGTCATTACCTTCCGAAGGACATTCACCTGGCGGGGACTTTGTCTAACCATTCTTCTTCGATTTATTATGGTTTCCTTCTTCCTCTTTCTATCCTTCTCACACACTAATTAAACTCTCAAAAAATTCTATTCATAAGCAAAGCAAAATACATTCATATTGAGGGGGGGCGAGGGAATTCATCATCGAAATTATTGCATCCTATTTTGCACTAGTCAAAACAAGATTTAACTTGTGGTTTCCCTGTTGTTGATAAAGAGAGTCGCCACCTAATATTTAATGGTATACTAGGGTACCTATTTAATTACTAAGTCATATTCTTTATTAGTCTGCTAACCGGTGAGATTATGGGTAAGTGTTCTTGTTCTTCTAAGGAAAAGGTGTTAGACACTCCTTAAAATCTATCTGAGGTAGCTCCATAGGACTTAGACTAGATTTGGAATTAATTATTTATACTATGCCTTAACTAGTGTTCGAGAGATATGGTAGAACATAATTCTTACAAAGGGAGGGTGTAGTTTAAAAGGATATGAATTATAGAGGAAAATAATGTTAGTGCATGTGTACTTGAAAGAAGCTTTTGAAATAGATCTAGGATGTTTGTATTTAAGAAAGCATGTGAAAAAGGAGGACTAGATTAAAACATTTGTTCCCAAAGTATGGAGGTGCATATTGTTCTAATGGGGATAAAGGGTACTGTGGGAGTAGGCCTAAGATGTACCTTGATCTTTTAGACTTGGAGAAAAACCACTTTTTGAAATTCCTTTTAGGCGACAACACTTCATATTTTCAAAATGATTTGATTCCCTTTTGAAGATAAAGCTTGTGTTTCTAATCTACTGTTTTTAAAGAGGAGCTGTCGTCCTTTGCTATGCTTTGGGCTTCAAAATCCTTAAGAAAAGTTAGCAAAAAAACACAGCAGAATAACTTATAATTAGCGAATGTGGTTTTGGTTACTAACTAATACTTCTTTTAACCTTGTGTTATTTAAGGCTTGCCTAAGTTTCATACGACTCAAGGTATAAAGTAAGGCATTCAATCAAGTATATAATTGTTGTATACATGTGAGATAGAATAACAACAAAGAAGCAACAAAGTGCGACAAGGCAGTAAACTAAAGTAACGGAGCAATAAATAATAAACGAGTTTAGAGGGAGAGGATTGGACTCTACTATTTGGGCCTCAAACAGACAGGGTCAGCAGTAATAGAGACAGCGACATTTGTCTTCGAATTTCCAGAAAATACAGCAAATGCTAGACTTGGTCCTGGGTTCTCAAGAATTTGGCAGGCCCAAACAAATGTACATCTTTAACAAAAAGAAATAAAAGGTCATTAGATACATATTTTGCATGTTCAACCATGTATGAAACACATAAAAAAATGATTGGAGAAACATATAAGAAAATATCGATACTCAAATGCTATGAGAAACTTATACTAATGTGGAACTTATACATGGCAAATACTTTATATTGAAAATCTTTCGTTGCCATTAAACACTAAAACCAAAGAGAACAACAAATGTCAATGGATTAAGGGCTAAGGAGAGAGTTCTACTCAAGGTCGATGCCCTCTTTGAATCCCCTGACACTTCAAAGTTTCCAAGGGTCTCAAGGCCCAGGGCAATGCTTGTGCCACGGAAAGCAGCCCAACCTAGAGTTACACTCTACTCCCAAATACCCTTAACCACTAACGACTCATTTTTCACCATGGGTTTAAGTACCAATGAGGCTCTTTCAATGTAAACCAACTACCACAATACAATCTACCACAGAAGTATACTTCTCCCTTGGAAGAATAACATAAGGACACAAGAACTGTTTCATTTTATGACTTCATTTCTAATACCAAATGAATGATGGTCAGATTTCAAACACATATGGGGGGGGGGGCAGAAACATTATAGTATTACTGTTAAAGATCTAAACACTTGGGATCACATTTAAAGAATACGTAAGGAGCACACAGTTCAGATATGCAGCAACCCAGAAATGTAGATGCTTGTACTTTGGCACACTAATTGCAGATTGGTTAGCTTAGGTCTTACCACCAGCACATATATAGATTAACAGCACTACTTGGAACCTTTTACAAACATTAATAAAGGTTCAGACAAACAGTCATGATTAGCAACTTCTACAAATGCTATTAAAGATACCATCACATAATCAAAACTCTTAGCATGACTACAGGCTTAAAGATTCAAATATGGAATTCTTAAGTTGCTTAACAGGATCCCAAGTTATCAACCCTACTTCATTTGTAATTGATGGCAGAACCACATCGTCATAAGAACACTAATCTTATATTGAAATAGGTAGACTATTTTGCCTAAGCAATAACAATAAGAGGTTCACTTAGGATTTACAGATCAGATTCAATTCTGATTAGCAGGGAAAGAGAAGATTGGGTAAAACTTCAAAATAAAGTACACGAACATGAGATCGTGAAGACAAACACGGGTACATATAATATTTCCAATCAACTACACATAGATACTTTAAATAAGGTTATGATCTTACACAGACATGGTGAGTTTCACCTATTATAGAGTCAAGCCATCAATGTCATAAAAGGGGGTTATAGACAAGGGAAATATTGTACCAAATAGGTTTAACTCGGAAATACAGATTAAGGTTACCATCTAAATATGATGTAGTTATGTATCAACTTGAAAATTGTTATCATTCAACTATAACAAACACAACTATAACATATTTTATGAAAAGATGAACTTGATCTTAACAGAATATGTGGAGAAGGGTTACTGATATCCATAAAAGTTTACCTTAACAAGACTTTTTCATATAGAGAGACCTAGAGATGCAACCAACAGTTAAATATGAACATAAGAATGTCATAATAATAACTCAGAAAGTTGCTCTTAGAGTTAACATACACAGATATAGAGAAGGATAACACTTAAACACTTAAACTTCTCATGCTTCAGTTAAATGGTGAAGGATATAAACTATGAACTTTTTAGCTTTATCCTAGTAAGGATTATCAAAACATAATTCCGACCACAAGACAAACATAATGCAGGAAACAGTGTGTAGAGATATAGATCACAACAAAATCATTAATAGAAAATCTGAAACCTAGGCATGCATGAGAGCTCATTAAAGCACATTAAAGAAACTTAACATGTAGACTATTTGAAATCAGAATGAAAGTCAATAAGGTCACATAGAAATCTAGTCAATACCAATCTGAGATATTTAGAAACATGACAAATGATCACAAATCAATAACAATACCTTATCACAGACTAGAGATAACATTTCTATAATAATGACAAACATTATAAATGAATACAATTAACAGAAGACAACAGCATATTCATGACAGTCGATTAAAACAATCAAAAGAGAAAAGTTGGGAGGTGTACTGGCCTTTTCTAGGGCAGCAGACCAAACAAAAATTCCTTCTAATTGCCTTGGACCCAAAGAATTAAGCTTGAAGCAATAAAAGCACTCATAAACAAAAAGAGAAAAGTTGGGAGGTGTACTGGCCTTCTCTAGGGCACCAGACCAAACAAAAATTCTTTCTAATTGCCTAAGACCTAAATCATCAAGCTTGAAGCAGTGAAAGTACTCAGAAATAAAAAGAGAAAACCAGAAATCAGTAAGAAACCCTAATTTTTTGTGAATTCTTAGTATTACTTTTGTGTTCGAGTGAGGTCTTGTGTGTTTTGTTAGAGTATTGAAGGCTCCTTTTATAGTGCCATTCAATGCCTGTAGGGTTCAACAAGATTCAAAAATAATAGTGAAAGATGACGATGAGCTAATAATGTGAGCAAGATTGGGGAAAATCTAACGAGAGAAAGTGAAATCAGCGTGAATCGGAGTAAATCTGAGAAAAGAATGAGTAAGGCTCTTACCTGAGTCCACTACAGCTATTACAAGTGAATAATCCACCGGGTAAAGACCAGAGGTTCAGAGGTCATTGCATTTGACCTCTGGTTCAGAATAATCATCATGAGGAGCTCATGCATACTACAAATTGGTCGCACTTATCTGAGGACTTGAATTTTCATCTTTGTGTTCGGGTCAGAAGACTCGAGATTTTGAATCTCTTTGACGAAATGGTAAGGCGACGGCGAGAATCACGGATAAGGAAGCATAAGGGATGATTCTGGGTCAAGATTTGTGACCTTGCACAAATATGTGCAAGGTCTATGGTTGATTCCTTCATGGCAGGTCGAGAGAGTTTAGAGAGGAAAAGGAAAGAGAGGCGTCAAAGTCAATAGAAAATGATTATAGGGTTTGAGAGATTGGGGGGTTGTCTTTAGGTTAAACTTAGGAGATAAAATATGGACAGTTGATCGTTGAGATCAACGATCCTGATAATTTGAGACTAAATAATTTTTGTGGACGAAATTTGGGCTGTTATATTCCTTGGTTCAGCGGCCAAGATTAAGCTCACTGGCGTTATTAAAATAAAAAGGGTAATGGAAATAAATTTTGAGTCATTGATCTGTGGGATGGGCGGCTCAAATCAGTTGTGTTTCTTTTGTGGGGGGATGGGAGCGATGATGTGGCACGCGGTGATTGGTTCCAATGTGATGGCAAAGATTGCCAAAGTGGGAAGGGAGAGATTGCTTGGAATGGGTATATTCGGATTGGGATTGGGTGTTGGGCTGGAGATGATTTAAAGAATGACCAATCAGTCTATAATAGAGAATTGCAATTATAGCTTTTAGCCTCTTTTGATCCCTTTTATAATTAACTTAAACAAGCTTAATAATTTTCAATTATAATTATTATATACATTACTAACTATTATAATTAATTATTTATAAATACTTCTTTTTTTTGAATTATAGCATTAATTCTAAATGATTAACATAGTAGTCTAATTCACTAAAAATTAAGGAATAATTCATCAAATCAATTATAAGGCCTGTGGGATGTATATATATAAAGGTTATTTTAATAATCTTAAAATAATAAGTATATTTGTAATTACATAATACTAATGCTAGGTGATTAATTTTAAAACTAATAATTAAGTAATTTGTAGAAATAGGTATTTATTACTAGAAAATACTATCAAAATATTTATTGTAAATTATTAACTATAAGTAAATTAATTTTAAAGGGGAGGGTCAAAATTGGCCGTCAACAGAAATACCTTCCCACGCCGAAAAATGGAGGGATTGAAATTTTAACTGGAAAAAGCCTTCTTATAATCTAGCAGACACACTGTAATGATTCGACCGGTCATTTTGTGTATATGAGCCCCGACTCCCCTTTTGATGCTTCACACATGTGTATTTATGGTTTTATGACTTGTAGTATTTGTTATTTTCGTTCTGAAAAGGATTTGGGTTGATTTTGACCCTTTGGTTCTTAGATTAGAAGCCTAAGTTAAAAATATTGACTAAAGTTTAACTTCTATGACAACGACCCCGGAATGGTTCTTTGATTGCTCCGATAGGTTCGTATCGTGATTTTGGACTTGGGCATATGTCCGAAATCGAATTCGAACGTCTCTTAGTTGATTTGACTTGTTTTTCCAAAAGTTGGTGATTTGAGCTTTAGAAGATTTTCCAAGTTTGACCGCAAGTTGACTTTTGTCTATCGGGTTCAGAAATTGATTTTGGGACTTGGAATAGGTTGGTTTTGGTTTTTTGAACTTGTCTGCAAAATTTGGTGTCATTTGCAGTTGATTTGATATGATTCAGATACTTGGTTGCAATTTTAGAAGTTCTTGAACTTTTTGTTCAAATTTATGCGTTCTGGTGTCCGATCCGTAAATCTAGATGTTATTGTTATGTTTTGATCACGCGATCAAGTTCGTATGATATTTTTATACTTGTGTGGATGTTTATTTTGGATCCCCGAGGGCTCGGGTGAGTTTCGGACATGTTTCGTAAAGGTTTGGACTCAAATATAGGTTGTTGGTGTGCTGGAGGTGCAATTGTCGCAATTGTGAGCACCATCTTCGCAATTAGGAACATGACAGGGGGGACTCAGATATTGCAATTGTGATACCTGGTTCGTATTTGCGAAGATTAGGCTTAGGTGGGCTAGCTCGCATTTGCAATAAATAGGTCGCATTTGCGAAGTCGGTATCGCAATTGCGACATCTCCTGGGCTTGACAGTAGCCGCAATTGCGAGACTTTCTACGCAATTGCGAGGGTTCGCAATTGCGAAACTAATGTCGCAATTGCGACATCTGCAACTAAACAAAGTTTGGAACGTCAGAATTTCATCTTATTTTCTCTCATTTTAGAACCCAAGGAGGCGATTTGGAAAAAGGGTTTTCATCTACAAATATTGGGTAAGTGATTCTAATCAATTTTCAACTATATTTCATGATTATATCTAAGATTTAACATCAAATTTATGAGAATCAAAGAGGAAATTTATTGATTGTTTTCAAAGTTTTGAAAAATAAAAGTTTGAGTTTTAAAAATGGATTTGAACTCAGATTTGAAAGTAAAACACATATATGGACTCATGGGGTTATGGGTAGTCGGAATCTACCCTTGGACCCGGGTTTTGCTGGGCGGGCCCGAGGGTTTACTTTTGTTGACTTTTATTGAATTGTGTAAAGTTCATAGATTTATCTTATCGTAATTCGTTTTCCTTACATTGTTTCATGATATTAAGTCATTTTTAGTTACATTTGATCCATGTGGATGCGAATTGTAGAGTAAAACTATTTTCGAGGGTTTATTTGGCCTAGTTGAGCTAAGTATCTTGTCTAACTTTGTGTGGGAGAACCACCCCTTGTCTATTCTTGCTCTCAGATTCATAAAAATTAGGTGTAATAATCAATTGGTATTCAATATTTATAAACAAAAGTAATTAGAATTAAATTACCTCTTCAACCTAGGTAAAAATATCTCCAAACTTCGCCCTAGTCCGAACTTCAAAATTCCCGAAATGAAAGAAAAACTCAAACCCTCGATTTTTAAACAACTGCCCAGCGATCCCGCTCCTGCAACCCATAAGTCTGCTTCTGCGGAGCTGCTCCTACTGTTTGAAATGCGCACTTGCGCAAATCACTTATGTCCCGACCCTACACTTCTGTGGTCAGGTTCCCGCATTTAAACATGCGCGCCTGCGGGGAAAAGTTACGCACATGCGGTCCTTCCGCTTCTACGCTTCCCTTCATCGCAGAAGCGTTGCTTCTGCGGAGATATTTTTCGCATATGTGATCCCACTGCTTCTAGGCTCCTTCCGCATCTACGCCCATATTGCCGCACCTGCGGTGCCGCATCTGCGGCCATTCCCATCGCAGGTGCGAACACACCAGAAACCTGAAACTTCAGCACTTCTCCAAAGTGCAACGATTGAAATCACTCCTGAGGCCCCTGGGGCCCATTCAAACATACCAACAAGTCCTAAAACATAATACGAACTTTCTCGAAGCCTCCAATCACATCAAACAACACCAAAATCACAAATCGCACATCGATTCTAGCCTAATGAACAATTGAACTTCCAACTTCTAAACGTAATGTTGAATCATACCAAATTAACTCTGATTGACTTCAAATTTTGCACACATGTCACAAATGACACAACGGACCTATTCTAAGTCCAGAACCGAAATCTGAACCCGTTATCCACAAAGTCCACTCTAGTCAAACTTCACAACCTTCCAAACCTTCAACTTTTCAACTTTTGCTAATTCAAGCCAATACGACCTACAGACCTGCAAATCAATATCCGAACATACTTCTAAGTCCAAAATCACCATACAAAGCTATCAAAACTCCATTCCAGAGTCGTCTAACATAAGTGAAACTCAGGTCAACTCTATCAACTTAAGCTTTTAACCTTGGGACTAAATGTCCCAATTCACTCCGAAAACTTTTTGAAACTAATATGACCACCCCGGCAACTCACATAACTACAAGGGAACATATAATAAGCAATAAATAGGTAATTTGGGCTACGATACATAAAATGACATATCGGGTCGTCACATATGTAAAACTAGGAAATTGAATGCTGACATGTGTAATTTGAAAGAAAACAAAAACCTGTAATTTTCAAAAACAATTAAATACTTCATCACACCCATTGTGGTCTTATTCCTTCCCCTACGCGCTCAAAATTGAGTGAGATACACTCACTTCCCGAGAAGGTGTGCACAAGACACTTATGCTAATAAGAAGTGTCTATTCGATCATAAGACTAGTTAAGGTATTAAACTAATAGTTGATATTAAGTTTAAGTGTCTATCTATGTATTTTGTTCAGTTCAAAAGGTTAAAAAGTTTCTCTCTCTAAAATTAGAACACGCCTCACACGCTGCCTTCTTTTATTCCCTTTTATTGCCGTTATTCTCTCTGTTCCTCCGATTTCTTCTATGAGACCACCGGATGGCACACCTCAGGCATGTATGGCCCTCAATAACTCTACTCCAAAATGAACAATTTGGAATCCTAGTATTTTCAAGGGATTGTCGTATGCTACTACTCTATCTACACCATCTAGTTCTACTGCGACCTTTGGTTGTCAAGAGCGTGAATTGTTGAAAGCTAGAAGGACCACCCATAATGGTATGCCCGTAGCGATTTTCAAGACTAAGGATTATTATGAGGTCATGGCAGATCCTTGTCGGAGAACTATAGTTGGTCGATTTTTAAAGCCTCCCCCCAAATTGACTTAATTAGGTCAAGATTTTCTAAGAAAATTTTCTTCAAAGGATCAGTGAAGATAGGAGTATATGATAATTTTAATATCTTCCTGATCTTTACTAACGATGATGACCTTAGTCAAATTTCGTACAAAAGGATGATTGAGCTTGAAGGATATTAAATTTGTCTTCAGAAGTGGTCGCCAGACTTCAAACCAGATGAGGACATTCCAACACTTCCAGTATGGGCTCTTCTACCAGGTTTGCCATTTTATATGCATAATTGGCACCATGCCAAGAATATTATCGGGGAAGTTGGTATTTCATTGGAACTTTATGTAGCCACTAAAACAATGAACAAACCAAGCATGGCTAAGGTGAGAGTAAAATTTGATCTACTTAAGCCACCTATTCATAATGTCTTTATAGGAGATGAAGATGATAACTCTCCACTTAAGGGATTTCAGTAGAAAATTAAATATGAAAATAACCCAAAATATTGTAGACACGACAATAAATTGGGTCATTCTTTTTTCAATTGTAGAGTCTTGGAAAAGAAAATCTTTCTGAAAAAAAGATTGAGGAAGAGGTCATCAAAAATAGATACCAACCCAATTACTCTAATAACGAAGATCCTAAAAATGTGAGAGGTCCTATTAAAGATATGCAACAAAGGGGACGGGAAGGACAAATCATGGAAGAGGATGCTAGTAAGAAGAGAAGTGGAATAAGTGAACCTTATAAAAGTGCCTACAAACTCACTGGAGTCATTTTTGGCATAGATAAGCGTCTCACAACTAATGAGACTATTGCTAAGAAAAGTACGAAGGAGAGCAATGATATTTAAGGATAGGCTATTGAAGTCATTGATGCACAACAGGGAAATAATGTTATTGCTCAAACTAGATCATAGGCAAATATAAAAGACAATGCAGAACTAGTGTAAGAACATGAGTATCTACTCAACAACACACCAAATAGTATCATGATCAAAGAGCCGGGGAGGTTACTAGTTGACTTGTCCAATCTAGTTTAGGAAATGGTTGGCAGCTCAAAATCTAAAAAGAATTCAAGAAAAAAAGGGAGCAGTAAAAGTATAAAGAAATTATGGAAGATGTTATCAAAGGAGCTATGGATCAGAACACTATCATTACTCAAAGTAGCTTTGATGAATTGATGAAGGAGGAAGATAAAGAAAATAATGATGATAGACAAGTTAGTACGCATCAGGAAAAGAATCAAGAAGAAATTAAAAAGGAAGAAGAAGAGGAAGCTACATATGAATGGGCAGATGAGTTTTCATTAGACGAAGAAAACACATCAGAAGAATCCTCAGATGAAAGTACAGAGAAAATTATACAAACTAGTATAGGTACTAAATCCGAAAGGGATTGAACTAAAGAGGTTGCTATTGAGGCCTCTATGCAAGGGAACATATCCCCAAGGACTTTGAATAGAGAAAAAACAAAGAAGACATACAGGGAATCTCCTATTACTAGGAATAAGAATTTGAATTCACAAAACCCTTTCAAATTATCTCTCAATGATTAAGGTGTTTATTGGAATATAAGGGGTATGAAATCCTAAGCTTCAAGAGAGAGAAGTTTCTTATTACAAGTCATAAGATCTCCTTAATTGCTATTTAAGAATCATTTATCAAGGAGAATAAAATTAAAAATTATAAACACGATCTTGGTATGAAGAGGTGCTTAGCTAATTCCAGTAATAAAATCTGGAATTTTTGGTGTAACGATTTGAATTGATCTATCTTTGCTAGTAAAGACAAAATGGTTACTTGCAGGATATCTAATGGATATTCTAATCATGTAGCCTTTTTGTCTATAGTTTATGCCAAGTCTAAAGCTGCAGGGAGAGAAGAATTGTGGGGTGACACGAGAGCCTTTGCTTCCACTATTAATTATCTCTGGGCTGTGCGTGGGGACTTCAATAGTAATCTATCAATGGAAAGAAATAATGGTGAAAGCCTTACAGACTTAGTAATAGCATCTCATTCATTGAGACACCAAATGATTGTGGCCTTGATGACATTGATTATAGTGGAAATAAGTTTACTTAGTGCAATGAAAGAAAAGAGCATGACATTATTTGGAAAAGACTAGATAGGATGCTCATTAATGATGAATGGAATGACTGTTTCTCCAGTACTAGTGTTCAGCATTTGGCTAGAGCAAGCTCTGACCAGTGTCCTTTATTGATTTTTGCTGGGAATAACTGTGATAGTCATATCAAATACTTTAGATTCCTAAAATTCTGGGTGGTTATGAGGGATTTCATAATGTGGTGAGTAGTCATTGGAACTATCATGCAAGTGTTAATATTTTCTAGAAGGTGCATCAAAATATGAAAAATATTAGCAAAGCTCTTAGTATGTGGTCCAAAATTAAAATGGGAGACATTTTTATGAGAGCTCATTTATTAGACGAAGAAGTCACATATGAGAGGGGATAAAATTTAATTCTCTAAATCAAGAGGACATAATGCACATGAATAGAGCCAAGTATGAGTTTAAACTTCATCACTAGCATGTGGATACCTTTTGGAGAGAAAAGGCCAATCTTAAATGGCTACTAGAGGGTGATAAGAATACTAAGGTTCTTCATTCTACAGTTAGAGGAAGAAGCAAAATCCTCCAGATCCACAGAATCAAAGTTGAAGATGAATGGATAGAAGGAGAAGATAACATTGGCAAGAAAGCGGTGGGCTATTAACAAAATATATTTTCTTAGAATAATCATACAGTCAACATGAGTGTTTTGGAGACTATTCCAAGTACAATCGATGACACTGATAATTAGATGCTTATGGTTGATCCTACTCGTGAGGAAGTCCAAGATGTTATTTTTAACATTAACCCAAATAGTTAACCTGGACCAAATGGTTTCAATAATATATTTTTCATAAAGTTTTGGGATATTGTGGGTACAGATATTGTGGAATTGGTCAAGGCTATTTTTAATGATGAATAATTGCCTAAATATTTTACAAGTACATGCCTAGTACTTATCCCTAAAGTATAATCCCCCCAAACCTTCTGTGAGTTTAGACCCATTAGTCTAAGAAATGTCACTCAAAAGATTATTTCTAAAGTTTTGAAAACTAGACTCTACTATCCTCCCCAAGATTATTTCTCTGAACTAGAGTGACTTTGTTAAAGGGAGGGCTATAGGGGAGAATGTTCTTCTAGCTCAAGAAATTATCCATGAGATTAAGATGAAGAACAAAGGTGGCAATGTGATCTTCAAGATTGATATGAATAAAGCTTGTGACAGAATCTCTTGGCATTTGATATGTGCAATTATGAGAAAGATGGAATTTGCTGAGCAATGGATACGTGTAATGTGGAATGTGATGTCAAATAGGCAGCAAATTGTGATCATTAATGGAAAAAGACATGGATTCTTCAAGTCTCAAAGAGGAGTTAAATAGGAGGATCCTATCTCACCATCTCTCTTTATAATTGTTCCCAAAGTTCTTTCTAGTATTCTTAACAAACGTTATGAAGATCATATATTCAATGATTTTACTATGGAACCAAATGGACCTAAGATCAATCACCTATCCTATGTTGATGATTTGATTATTTTTTGTTCAAGTAAATCACACATTAAAGCTGATTGTGAAGTGCTTGAAGAAGTGTTAAGAGCATTTAGGCCAAATCATCAATAGAGACAAAAATTGCTTTGATGGATGAAGGGATATCATAAAAAAGAGTGAGAATTATGGGTGATATCTTTCACATTCAGAGATCACAATTTGCTATAACTTATTTGGGATGTCCTTTTTTTTTCGGAAGGAAAACGATTCAATATTTTGCAAATATGGCCATTATAATTCTATAAAGAATTGGTTCCAGGCACTGCAACACACTCTCTATTGGTGGTAAAGCAATACTGATAAAGTATATTCTGGTTGCTATCCCAATACATCCAATCTTTATTTGCCAACCCCCAAAGACTATTTTGAAGCAAATAGAAAAGATTCTTGCTAACTTCCTATGGGGTCAGAATGAAGGCAAACAAAAGCATCACTGGCAGCCTGGCAAAAACGTTGTCTTCCTACTTTTGAAGGTGGTATAGGCATCAGATCCCTTAATTGATATGACATAAACATTAGTTGCTACGTTATGGTGGCTATTCCGAACTAATAACTCTCTATGGACTAGATTTATGAAGGCTAAATATTAAAAACAAATTCATCATGTGGCTCTAAAATGGAATTACAAGTACTCCCACATTTGGAGGAGAATGATGAAGATTAAGGATAAGGTTGATAACCTTATTCTTTAGAGAGTGAATGGTGGTAATTTAAGTTATTGGTGGGATAATTGGACAAGTCTAGGTAAGCTTGCTCAATATGCAGGGGCCTCTACCTTTATAAAAGGAAAAGTAGCTTTATACATTGATAATGGCAATTGAAATGTTAATAAGTTGAGTTTGGCTCTCCCTGACAATGTTGTACCTCATATCCAAGGAGTTACTATTAACTCTACTGATCTTGCTGGTGTCCCTATTTGGACTACTAACTCAGATGGGAGACTTACTTGTAAATCTGCATATAACAATATCAGACATTCTCATAATTATTGCCTAGTATATAAAATGACATGGCAGAAGAATACTTCTTTCAAAATATCATTCTATCTTTGGAGAATTCTTAGGAAGAAAGTTGTTGTTGATCTTAATATGAGGAAATTTTGTGTCCAACTCCCTTCTATATCCTCGTGTTGTATCAACCATGTTCAAGAAGATGGAGAGCATCTATTTCTAAAGAGCATGATTAGTGATACTATTTGGCTCATTTTATTTAATAGACTTTTTGGCATTAATCATGGACATGCTAGCTTCAGACTACAAATAATCTCTTGGTGGATGGCTAAGATAATCCACCCTATACAGAAGATGGCTTTACAAGTTTTACCAAGGATCATAATATGGAGAATTTGGAAGGCTAGATGCAAAAACAGGTATGAGAATGTCAGAACAAATTATTACTCATAAGCAATTCAACAGTGTAACGACCCCGCCGGTCGTTTTGAGTATTATAACCATGTTCCCCAATTTACTGCTCAATTTATACCTTATAATTGATTTAAGACTTATCGGGTTGGTTGATTCGGGTACTGGAGAATTTCGAAGTAAAATGAGACACTTAGTCTCATAATTGAAACCTTAAGTTAGAAAAGTTGAGCAGATATTGACTTATATGTAAACGACCTCAGAATTTAATACTGATGATTCCAATAGCTCTGTATGGTAATTTTGGACTTAGGAGCGTGTCCGAAAAATTATTTGGAGGTCCGCAGTGGAATTGGGCTTGAAATGCCGAAAGTTGAATTTTTGGTAAGTTTGACCGGGGGGGTTGACTTTTTGATATCAAGGTCGGAATCCGATTCTGGAAATTGAAAAAGCTTCGTTATGTCATTTATGACTTGTATGCACAATTTGAAGTCATTCCGGATTGATTTGATATATTTCGACACGAGATATTGAATTTAAAAGTTCAAAGTTCATTAGGCTTGAATTGAGGTGCAATTTATGATTTTAGCGTTGTTTGATGTGATTCGAGGCTTCGATTAAGTTCGTATGATGTTTTAGTACTTGTTTGTATATTTGATTGAGGTCCTGAGGGGCTCGGGTGAGTTTTGGGGTAGTTTCGGACTATTGCTAGGCCATTTTTAATTGCTGGTTTCTGCCTACAGAGGTGTGCATCACGATCGCGAACATTTGGTCGCGTTCGCGAAGAGCAAACAGCAGTTTGGGGCCTTGTGAATCGCGATCACGTAGAACAAAATCTCTACTGTAGTGACCCGACTTTGGAAGCTTATATCTCGCAATATATAAGGAATTTGGAGATGATCCAAAAGGGAAAGTTGTAGCCCTTGATGTCTAGTTTTCAGAAAGGTCAACCATTAGCCATTTTTAGTTGTATACAAAATATTATGGTGGATACACTATAGGTTGTCTAGGAAGAGTTTGAAAATCTCTGTTGCATGGGGCTTACATTGGAAGCTTATATCTAGTAATATATTAGGAATTAGGAGATGAGCAACAAATGAAATTATATCCCTTGGTGTCTAGTTTTCAGAAAGTTAAACCATTTGCAATTTGGAGTTTTGTACAAAAGATTATGACTATTATACTAGAGGTTGTCTAGAAGAGTTGGGGAGTTTGTTCTTCACGATCGCGAAGAGCAATTTTGGAGCTGAAAAGTTTTGTGCTTCGCGATCGCGAAGAGTAAATACCTGAACAGTAGCTATATTTCGAGGTTTCAGCAATTTTTAACATATTTGGAGCTCTGGAGCTCGGATTGAAGCGAGTTTTGAGACGATTTTTACCATATGGATTGGGGTAAGTATTTTAAATCCTAAAGTGTTTATATTTTATGAATCTATTATTATATTCATCATTTTATTCGAATTTTAATGGAAGAAATCAAGATTTTTGGCAAAATCTTCCAAAAATAAAAATTTAAGATTTGGAGGTCGAGTTTTGATCGGAATTTGATAAAATTGGTATGGTTGAACTCGTATCAGAATGGGTGTTTGTATTTCATGATAATTATATCGGGTTTTGAGAGGCAAGCCCCGCATTGACTTTTGTTGACTTTTTGGAATAAACTTTTAAGTCGACGTATTATTATTCGGAATTATTTTCGATGAATTTTAGTGAAGTTATACAATTCATTTGGATAGATTTGAGCGGTCCGGAGGTCAATTCAAGCAAGAAGACGATTTAGGAATATCTGCCTAACTTCAAAAAGGTAAGTATCTTGCATAATCTTGAGAGGGGGAATTACCGCTTAGGCATTGAGTCTTATGTGAAAATTGTGTAATTGAAAACCATGTACGCGAGTTGACGAGTACGTACTTGGTTTATATGTGCATATTATATCGGTTGAAATTCGTAGACGCCCTTAAGTATTAAATTGGAAAATTGTTGTAACGTATTAAATCCCTTATTTGTCATGCCTCATTACTTGTTTGTCGAGGTTATTTTTTTTATATGATAATTTGGTGTGATTGCCACTTGACTTTTATGTGAACTCTGTGTTTGTTTGAGTTGCCATTTTTATGGAAAACACTTTCATTATTGATTTTACCTATAGATAATTTAAATGGAAAATTTAGTTAATAAGATGAATAAATCTATTTATTTCTTGAAGTTGTGATTTAAAAGAGGTGTTGTTCCTTGATGAATTACTTTTCGGTTCACGTTGTTGAAAATTTGGTATTGAGTTATAAAGGCAGTAAATCATACTGAGGCAAAGTGTTAAATTGTGAAATATTATTTTGTTGAGTTGTTCACTCTCGAATATTTTGTTAATATTTTTGTGCACATTATAGTCGAGCCATGAGCTCCTTATTATGGAAAATAATGTATTGTTGATTCCTGTGGCAAGTTATAATATTTGAGCACTTGATGTGTAATTTTTCATATGTTGTAATATTTGAGCACTTGAGGTGCAATTTGTGATATGTTTTGGTATTTGAGTACTTGATGTGCAATTTATAATATGTTGTGATATTTGAGCACCTGAGGTGCAAGTTGTAGTATGCTTTGATAATCGGGCACTTGAGGTGCGAATTGTGATATATTGTGATATTGATACGCATGCGGTGGTATAAGGTCTGGGTGTTGAAACGCATGCGGTGAGATAAGGGGGGCTTGATACGCATGGCTAGTAGGGGAACTACTAGAGTCCATGCGGTGTGATAAGGGTGGCTAAAACGCGGGATGCTATTTCGGAAAATATGATTTCTTTAAAAATTAAATATGAAGGCTCCCACGGTGATATAAGGAAATGAGATATTGTGAATTTATTTATGATTTGGGACTACGAGGCGGTACCTCGGGAGTCCCCTGTTGATATTTCTTTATTTATGTTCTTGTCTTGGGTGATTTTGTTTCATTTAATATGTAAATTCTCGTCTTCTTCCGTGATGTACTAGTGAAATTTATTATTATGTGTTTTGTTCTCCTAGTTGTATTGTGTTAGCTTTGACTTTTTAGCACGAGACTCTGAAGAAGTATATTTCTGATTTTTCTTACTCACTTTCGATGATTGAGTTGATTTAAATAAATGAAATTATTATTATATTTTAAATTAAGTAGTTTTACATCCAAATCAATAGTTTATCTGATGCTTTTATTTAAGTGCAATGTTATTTTCTTCACCCAAATGATTTCTAAAATAAATTCATTTCTTTGTTGATTTCTTACTTGATTTAAAAATTATAAACTCACTTTAGTGGAAATAAATTGATCATGTGGATCTTATATACATTGATATTATTGGCACGTGAGTTCTCCGTGCAGTTGTGATAGAAATATGGGCACGAGGTGCCGTGAAATATGAAAGTGGGCTAAGACCCGTATGGTTATTTGAAAGAATTATACGGGAAAGATTTATATTTGAAGGGCATGTTTAATTGGTTGTACTTGTTCTTTTTTCGTTTGAGTAATAATTATGATGTTCTTGTTGTCTTGTTGTTTATATCAGTGGTTGATTTTGTTGTTATTATTGCTAGTTATTTTCCAGTACTATTGTATACTGCTATATTGCACAGGTTAATTGACTAGTGAGTGTCTTGACTGTACCTCGTCACTACCTCACCGAGGTTAGTCTTGATACTTACTGGGTACCGACTGTAGTGTACTCATACTACACTTCTGCATATTTTTGTGCAGAGCCATGTATTGAAAATATCGTATTCGGACAGAGACTAGAGTGTGATAGCAAGGATTCAAGATAGGGTCGCTTGGTCGTCGTAGTCCCCAGAGTCTTTCCATTTTTATTGTATTGTACACTCTTATTTGAATAGTATTGTATATTCGATCCTTGGGGATCACTACATGTACTCAGTTAGAGCTCGTGACTCAGTATTACCAGTTTTGGGAAGGTGTTATAATTATTTTCGCTGTTTGTTTCGATTAAATAAAATGGCTTGAGTTGTAATTGTAATCGGCTTACCTAGTCTTAGAGACTAAGTGTCATCACGACGCCTGTGGTGGAATTTTGAGTCGTGACAAACAAAATCCACATTTATGCAAATGGGAGCACTTTTACAAAATTATGGAAGTGGCTAAGCCACACATCTCCTCTATTGATGTAGGATGGATTAGGCCTAGACTTGGCTATGTGAAACTTAACACTAATAGATGTGCAAAAGGCAATCCTAGTTCTTCTGGAGGAGGAGGGATTATTAGATATGACAAAGATATAATGACTGCAGCGTTTGGCCAATATCTGGGCTATAACACTAATAATATGGCTGAAGCTCTTGCTCTCAAAACTGGTATTGATTGGTGTGTTGAGACCGGCTTCAACTATATAGAAATAGAGAGTGGCTCCAGATTGTTGGTGGAATGGGTTCTTAACATTATCGAGCCTCCATGGAATCTTTGGGATACTATCAGCAAGATCAGAGATCAACCCCAATCGTTTTGAAATTGGGAATTGAAACATTGCTTTAGGGAAGGAGATAAGGTTGCAGATTGTCTTGCCAATGGGAGAATGCAGTGTAGCTAAATCACATGGATTACTCAGAGTCAGATGCTTCCTAGAGAAGTTAGAGGAAGCTTAAATGTTGGTAGACTAAATCTCCCATCCTTTAGATTTCAAACAATTAAAACTCCTTCTTTTTGGTATGAATATGTATAATATCATCACTTTTGATGTTCCATGAAGATGTACAAATTGTATAGGGGAGGCACAATATTTTGCTCCCATCATCCTTAGGCCGTTTTGTAAGCTTAATTAGAAATCCTACTTCTTCCATAGAATGGAGCCGGTTCCATTCTTAGTAGGTACGAGGAGTTAATCTCTCTGCGTGGTTAATTGTTTTTTATGATCAATATAAATAGACACATTACTTTTAAAATATCTATGTATTTTGTCCTAAACATATTTTAAAAAGAGATGCTGTGATGACCCGATAGGTCATCTTGAGCTTTAGCCTTTATTTTTGTGTTCCGAGACATTGATTAGCTCCGTTTAGTGTGTCTCGATTTGCGAGCACAGTCCGTTTCTTATTCCAAAATTTTTTTATTTGAAAATATAAGAAAATATGAATTTTTATCTTCCAAATGATTTGAGTTGACCACGGTCAATATTTTGTATAAACGCACCCGGATCAGTATTTTGACAGTTCCTGTGAGTCCGTATTGTAATTTTGGTGTATGATCGAAATTGAATATGGAAGTCGCTAACTTGTCTTGACTCATTTTGCCGAAACTACTAGCATTTTTGAAAGTTGAAGAATTTCTAAGTTTGACCGTAAGTTGACTTTCTAGCTAACGAGTTCGGATTCTAATGTTAAAACTTGGAATAGTTTTGTATTACTATTTGAAACTTGTCTGCAAACTTTGGTCCACTTCGGAATTGATTTGACATGATTCAGACATTTAAATGTGATTCTAGAGTTCTTGAGTTTCACTTTGAAAATACATTCGTTTTGAGGATTGATTCGTAGATTTATATGTTATTTTGGTAATTTGATTGCGTGAGCAAGTTCGTATGATATTGCTACACTTGTGTGCATATTTGGTTTGGAGCCCGAGGGACTCGGGTGAGTTTCAGATAGGCTACAGGGTGATTTTGGACTTAGGAGAATAGATGATGCATTCACTGTTGTTGGTGCTCTACTGCATGTCTCGCATTTGCGAGATGTGGCTCGCATTTGCAAGCTTCACTTTTGCGAACAATGCTTCGACTTTGCGAGCATGGGCTGGATCGAGGGAGTCTCACATTTTCGAGGAGAAAGTCCGCATTTGCGAACGTGCACCTGCCGCTTTTGCAAAGGCAGAGTTGCATTTGCAACTCAGCGTGTTCTTGGGCAACCTTCGCATATGCAAAGGGATGGTCCACATTTGCGAGGGCTCTAGGTTCGCTTTTGCGACCTAAATGTCGCATTTGCGATGAGTGGTCTTCTGAGAAGGGTTCACATTTACGACCTCTTTCTCGCATTTGTGATGTTCGCAATTATGAATGATATCGCAATTGCGACATCCACATTTGGGTAAAAGATGGAAAAGACGGGATTTAGCTCGTTTCTCACAAACTCTCAACCCTAAACACCCTAAAGGTGATTTTCATAGAGATCTTTCTTCCTAAATTCATTGGTAAGTTACTTTAATCTATTTCTTTTCAATTACTCATTACATTTCATGAGATTTCAACATCAAATTTAGAAATTTTATGGTAAAAATTAGAAATTTGGGTAGAATTAGAAATATTTGTAAAATTGGGATTTAGAACTCGAATTGAGGTCCGATTTCGAAATAAATTACATAACCGGGCTCGGGGGTGTATGGGTATTCGGGTTTGGTCCGAATCTCGATTTTGACCAAGCGGACCCGAGGATAACTTTTGTTGACTTTTTTCAAAAATGGTCTAAATTGAACCTCTTGCATTCGTGGGTAGTTTCTCAAGCTTATTTTGAATTGTTTGGTCAATAATTTGCTATTTTGGGTTGGTTTGGAGGCTTGTTCGAAAGGCAAGGCCGTGGTTGAACTTTGAGTTGACTGCAGAGTGAGGTAAGTGTTGGGTCTAACCTTGATTTGAAGGAATTAGGGACCCTTGGACTACATGTTGCGTAAATTATGTGTGAAACGACGTATATGCGAGGTGACGAGTGTATATGCGCCGTTACATTATTTGCTTCCGTATTTTCGTTGCTTCATAGTATATCTTGTTTCATACCTTAATTGCTATATGCTTATTTGATTTTCACGCCATAATTGCGACTTTCCATTTAGCATTCCTTGTATTAAATTATCCACCCCCTCCATTATTCCATGCTTATTTACTGGTTGTCTCTATTTGCTTCCCTTACATATCTAAATTGTCTTATGCCTTGTTTGTCTTATAGTTTTGCATTATTTGTTGTCTTCATTGATGTAGTTTCACTTGTATGAATTATTAAATGGTAGATACCGTTGAGTTGATAAAGTTGAGACATCCGAGTTGTTCGAGACTCTTTAGTTATCATGTTATTCTCTATTGCTCGTACATTTATTCTCCCAATGTGGGGTTTCTTGTAAATCTTGGTTATTTAATTAGTATTATTAATTGAAATTGTTTGGGGAGCGGGTTGAATGTGACAACGGAAATTGAAAGGTAATGACTTGAAATGGCAGAATAAAGACGGATTAAGATGTTGACAGATGATTACATGGTGGGATCGGGTTACGTGCCGCAACATATTGTTTAAAGTTGATATTGTGAGATCGGGTTGCACGCCGTAACATATTGATAAAAGTTATATTTATTTGTGACTGCTGGATTGGCCTCGGTAATTGGGATGAGTTATATGACTTGTCATTCTGGACTCTCTGTTAGTTGGTTTTGAGTTCGTTGATACGAATTACCTACTTTACTTCTATTCATGTCTTTCTTGTTATTATTATTTANATTATTATTATTATTATTATTATTATTATTATTATTATTATTATTATTATTATTATTATTAAGTATATGTTAATGTAAGTAACCCGCCTTAGCCTCGTCACTACTTCGTCGAGGTTAGGCTCGACACTTACAGAGTACATGGGGTCGGTTGTACTCATACTACACTCTGCACTTATTGTGCAGATACCGGAGTTGGTCCTAGCGGCGTTCAGTGGACTTGTTCGGATCCAACTATTTAGCGGACACTTGAGTTATAGCTGCACGACGTCCGCAACCCTGAAGTCCCCTTCTACTTCTTTTAGTTGTTTATTTGATTCAGACAGTTATATTTATTTCAGACCATTATCTGTAGTATCTTAGACGCTCATGTATTCGTGCCACCAGTTCCGGGATGTGTATTTGGATTTCGTCATTTATTAGCTTATTTACTTATTGCAGACTATTCAGTTTCATTCTTGTCGTTTAATTTGGAAAATAATATTTAAAATGGTTAATAGATATAACTAACGTTGGTGTGCCTAACAAGTATAATGTTAGCCGCCATCACGATCCTGAGGGTAAAAATTCCGGATAGTGACGGATGCAATAATTTCGGTGGATACAGACAATGGTTTCAGATCGTTGTGTCCTTCAAAAAGTCAGATAATATATATACTCCAAATAATAGAAATGCATATACCCAGGAGTTTCACGTCATTTTGTTAAATTATAGGAAAAAGAATATAAATGAAGTCAAGTCTAACAATGTAGTGGGAAGATAGAAGTCAAAAGTTGACTACTCATATTATTCAAATAAACAAAGTTGGCATATAGACGGGTGGCTACTCATAATTATTCAATTCTTAACTAAAACCCACGTTTGTCCCATCCTTGTTAATTTGAATTCATATTTTTCTTTTCTCAAGTGCAAATGCAAAGTTCTATGCATAGTCCATGGTGGGTGTACTCGTTTTCCCAGAAATTCAACGCTACAATTTATTAACAAAATTACGCACAAACAATACTTGTTTAGCTTTGCTTTTATATTTTTTTATTGTTATATTCATCCCTTGTGAATCATAAGAAAATTACTAGTACTGCAATTAATTTAATCGTGGAGATGTACTAAGATTTCTCAATTATAAATAGATCTAAACTGCAAGAGGTCCAATAGTCCAAACATTTGCAGAAGAAGACCATTCAACCTGAGCAGCAGAATACTCCAACTTAGTATCCAAATCTTTTGAAAAAACAATATGGAAAATAAAGGATTAAGCAGCAATATGAGGAGAGTCCTCTTCTTGACTAATTGTCTAATACTAATACTCGCTGTCGGTATCTGTGGTGGTCCTCTAATGATGCGTCTATATTATGTTGTGGGAGGTTCAAGAAAATGGCTTAGCAGTTGGTTACAAACTGTTGGATGGCCACTCACTCTTATACCTCTCGCCATCCTATACTTCTATTGTCGAACATCTCAAGGCTCTAATGCCAAGTTTTACTTCATAACACCTAGAATCTTCATTGCAACAATAACAACAACCCAGTATAATCCCACTAGTAGGGTCTAGGGAGGATAGTGTGTACGCAGACCTTAACCCTACCCTGGGGTAGAGAGGTTGTTTCCGATAGACCCTCGGCTCCCTCCTTCCAAGAACTCCCCACCTTGCTCTTGGGGTGACTCAAACTCACAACCTCTTGGTTGGAAGTGGAGGGTGCTTACCACTAGAGCAACTCACTCTTGTCTTCATTGCATCATTCGTTATTGGCATTGTCACGGGTAACAACAACAACCCACTATCGGAAACAGCCTCTCTACCCCAGGATAGGGATACGGTCTGCGTACACATTACCCGTTCCCAGACCCCACTAGTGAGATTATTACCCTTATCCAGTATAGACCCCCGGATCCCTCGTTCCAAGAACTTCCCACCTTGCTCTTGGGGTAACTCGAACTCACAACATCTTAGTTGGAAGTGGAGGATGATTACCACTAGAGCAACCCACTCTTGTCTTCATTGCATCATTCGTTATTGGCATTGTCACTGGTGTTGATGATTTTCTCTATTGGTGGGGCGGGTCAAAACTCCCTGTGTCAACCTCTTCACTTCTTCTTGCTGCTCAACCTACCTTCACATCAGTAAGTGCTTTTTTTATAGTGAAGCTGAAGTTTACATCCTACTCTATCAATGCAGTAGTTCTTCTGACAGTTGGTGCTGTTTTATTGGGTGTTCGATCTAATGGTGATAGACCATAGGGTGTGACAAATAAAGCATATATTCTTGGTTTTATGATGACACTTCTGGCAACAGCTTTGTATGGAGTCATTTTGCCTTTTTTTGAGTTGATTTATTTGAAGGCAAAACAAACTATTACTGCTACGCTAGTATTGGAGATTCAGTTGGTCATGTGTTTTGCCGCACCGTAGGAATGATTGCCCATAACGACTTTCAGGTATTTTGTTTTTCCTGTAACTCATTTCTACCCATGCATCTCACTCATTCCCGTAGAGGGATGAAAACTATTGTCATGGAATACTTTTAAAAAATTTGGCATACATATCAATATTGTGCGTTTGGGTTAAATGAGACATCTTGCGTAGATGACACGTTATATGAAATTTGGATCTGTCAAAAGTATATAAAATCTGGAGCACTACTAGATTCGAACAAATTTACCTAAATATGATGTATCATAAATGCTTCCTTAGTTTCAATTTTGTTTAGCTATAGAGAATCTCTTTAAGGAGCAAGGATTAACATATTGATCAAAATTTACAGGCAATGTCAAGGGAGGCAAAACAATTTAACCTCGGAGAAGCAAGATATTATACAGTGATAGTATGGACATCTATTATTTGGCAATGTTTTTTCGTAGGTGTTATTGGAGATATTTACTGCTCTCCTTCTTTGATGTCCGGGGTTATGATCGCGATTTTACTTCCGGTTACTGAGGTATTAGCTGTAGTTTTCTTTAGGAAAAATTTTTCAGGTGAAAAAGACCTTGCTCTTTTCCTTTCTCTTTGGGGTTTCGTCTCATACTTCTACGGGGAGTTCAGACAAACGAAGATGGAGAAGAACACAAGTCCAAAATCTGAGATGACAACAACACAGACTGAATTACTGAGTCTTTTTCATATATTGTTCATGGCTATATGGATAAAGAATTTTTATTTTTTGTAGAAAATAGTATAGGTCGTTTTCTTTCGGTGCTACTTTCGTTGTTTGTGAAAGGGTCTCTTTCATTTAAATTTCTGATGTGATGTTTTATACGTCAATACCACACGAGAGGAGTGATTTGTGTGGTGTCCAATTTTTCGCGTGCACAGGTTATAGAAGGACCTGGTTCTTCTATGTGTTCCGACTACTACTGTTGCGGAATAATAAGTACAGAAAATAAAGAACACAGAGATTTTTACATGAAAATTCTTGGTTCAAAAGGTAAAAAAATCACGACCTACTTCCCAGTAGGATTTTCCTAAAACGCTTTACTAAATCAGTAAGCCAAAACAGCATTTACAAAAACTCTTTTGTAAACCTAGAATTACCTCTAACCCTTTGTAGCAAACTAGCCTTTAGCTATTTGCGACAAACTTCAAGTTAATTCTAACTTGAAAATACAAAGTACCTATTACAGACGCTTCTAGATAATGCTAAAAAGGTGCAAGTTAAAGCCACCTACTACAAATAACTAGACTAAAAGACAGTAGTTGGAACTGGTTCTTCTAGCTGGTTCAAGTAGCGTCAGATTCGCACACTCAAATATCACTCGAACTGCTTGCTAAATTGTCTCGCTATTTTGCTCTCCATTCTTGCTTAACTTCTGCTTTTGTGACTCCCTGTACAATAAGAACATTCTGCAATATATAGTAGTTAGTAGATAAAGAATTAACTAGAATCCTAATGCTACTCTTCCTTGGTGGAAGAGTTCTAGTTAAACTCAACTCCTAAATCCTTCCTTATCTTAGATATTGTTCTTACTTAATTAGGAGTCCTTCTCCTTATCGTTTTTGCAATCTTTTCGATCAGGAGATATCTCATTCTACCAGAATACACTTATCTCCTGCATGTGCACCTCACGTGCCATGACTCTGCCGGTGTCTATGTCTGCCAGCGATGGACCTGGTTCATATATGAGTTCCTTTGTCAATCTTCAAAACTATTCTCTTTCTTGGGCCAACAAATTCCCTTTTTTTTTGTGATGAAAAACTTTGTGTGTCCATAAGCTTAGGCCTGTTTCAACTTAATCCAACATTGACACATATTAGAGTATTAAGCACTTATCATAAAGAACCAGGGTCATTTAGGTTATAAATATCACTTGTTCAGAGCACATCTTCCTCCTTTTGGTATCATCGAAAAGTTGAAAAAGGATGTGTGAGTCCCAGATTTTATAAAAATTACTCATGGTCACTGGGGCAACTGCACATGCATTCATGGATTAATCATCAGTAATCAACTAAGAATTCAAACTATCAAAGAAATATAGACAATGCATAAGAACAAGAGCAACAAATTTCATTTATAGAAAGTACGGTTCTTCCACAATCCACAAAATGAAACAAAAACATTTAAAGCATGAGCAACAAAAAGAAAAAGTCTCGAATCTGGGTTACTAAATTTCTAGGCAGGCTAGGAAACTAAGGCTTGGAAGAACTAGGGGCTTGGGTTTTGGCTTGGAGAAGATTCAACATATCGTGAAGAATTCCCTCATTCTTCTCCCTTTCCTTTGTAAGCTCAACTATAAAAAGCATCCCTCTCAGATTCAACCTCAGCCAAACGAGTCTTCATCCTAGCTATCTTATCATCCTTTGCCCCACTCTCTGTACTAGGGCTCTGACCTTGCTGTTTACAGGTGTCGTTTTTGATGAACCAGGTTCATTAGGGACGACATGGATCTCATAATCACAAGAAAGAAGAGTACTGATCCCAAAATGGTTGTTGCTTGTGGCCATCTCCGCCTTCTTCAATGGCACCTTATAATGAGCAAGAACAAAAGTGAGGATGAAACCATAAGGAATGGCATGGGCTTTGGAGCCATTCACAACTCTATCCAAAAGCTGAATGATGAACCCAAGCCAGTTTATCTGCCTCCTACTGTCCATACACTCCATCAAGACCAAGTCCATATAATTTTCAATATGCCTCCTTTCGTGCCTTGGCAACACGCACTTGTTGATGAATTCAAAGATCACCTTGTGGGGTGGCTTCATTTCACTCTTATAGACTGCCTTGGGCTCAGTCTCTTCTTCATTATCACAAAATTTCCTTGTGATAGCCAGGGCAGTTGGAAGAGAATCCAGGATGAGCCATTTCTGCCTAGTATAGTCATCATAGCCTTCAGAGGGTATGCCAAGGATTTCACCCAGTTCTTTAGCATCAAAAGGGATTTGGACCTCTTTCACTAGGCTGGTGACTCTGCCTTCCTTGACCTCAGCATTGGCCATGAATTCCACAATCTCATTCCTAGCCAGTCCCCCATCCAACTGAAGGACCATGTCCTTCCACCTCTGTATCTCAAGCTTCTCAAGCAGCAAAATCATTCCTTCTTCTTCCAAGTCCTTCAATAATCTCCCCTTCAGAATTGTTCTTTTACCAAACTTTGTCAGCCTATCCTTCTCACCATCAGACACATCCTCCTCTTCACCACTCCAATCATCTTCTTCAGTAATTTTCACTTGCTTGGCTTTCACTGCAGACCTGGTTTGCTTAGCCAAGATAGAGGGTTCAGCAGACTTAGAAACAGATGAAGACTTCTTTGTGGAAGTCTTGGCTTTCTTTGGCCTAGGGGTCTGAAACTCTACCTCTGCCACTTTTTCACTTTGACGGACCAGGTCCATCTCATCCAACTCAGCAGGCTCAACAGGCTCAACCACTTCTTCTTTTCCTTTATCCACTATTTTCTTCTTACTAACCTCTAAAGCTCTCTGCAACTCCTCCTCACTCTGCTTTAGCTTGCTCCTTGTAGTTCTTCCTCTTGGAAGAGGAATATCAGAGGTCTCAGAAGGAGCAACTTTCTGTTTCTTGTTGGCTCTTGCTGTCCCAGAGGTTGTAGCTTTAGGAGTTCTTTTCTTCTTGGGTTGGTAACTATCACTTAACCTTTTCAAGAGATCAGCCAGGGTTTCCTCAGCAGATGAACTAGGTTCGTCTGCTTGCTTCCCAAGATTTACTAGCCCTTCAGCGGCTTCTCCTGATCCACTTCCCTCTGTGTGCCTGCCACCTTCTTCCTCCTTCTTTAGCTCAGCTCCACAAATAGACATTCTAACAGATTCAGAGGTGGGGGAAGAATCAACCACTTCTTTCCCTTTTTACTTCTCTTCACTCCGCACTCCCTCTCTCTCTTTTTCTTTTTCAATTTTGTTTTTACCAGCTCTCCTTCTTATATCAGGCATTTCCACATCTATCACAGACCCAACCAGGATGAACCTAGTTTCTAAATTTTTAGCAATCTCAGAAATAACCTCAGATGATGGTTTTGGGATAGAAGTTACCTGTTCAGAATCGGAAGACCCAGTTTCTTCTCCCTCAGTTGCCGATTTAAAGGAATCACTCGAATTTTGTGAGTTTTGGGCTTGGCTTGCTTGAAGCTGGGCATTTAATTTTCGAGATAAAGCACCGTTGGCCACTGTTTTTCTAGCAAGCATTTTAACTCTCCCTTTTCTAGGTTGGGGGGTAGAACTAGGTTGAGGGGTTGTAGAGGAAGAGGAAGGAGTAGGGGGTGGAGGAGTACCAGGGTTATTCTAGGGGTTAGACATTTATGTTATGGTTTTGTGATGAAGGAAAAAGCTTGGATTGAATTCGAAGGCAAGGAGAGAAGAAAGGGTTTCGACAGTTTTTCATAAATAATGAAGAATTTGCAGAGTTAATGATGAGGGATTTAAAGGAGAAGTGTAATTAATGCACAACGGCAGCTTTTTGTGGTCAATTAGAAGTCTAATTACTCTGCAATTTTCAGTTTGGAATGACGGTTACAGCTCCCCTCGTTGAAACGGTGAGGATTCCGGTGAGGATTCTTTAGTTGAAATGGAACTTGTTCAAATATTTATTGAATATGCATTGGAAGATTTTGGACTTGAGTAGAGTTCTGCTCATGATTTAAATATTAGTATTTTAAAATGTGCAGAGTGTAGAACGCATACCTCATTTATCAGATGAACCAGCACTGATAAACCAGGTTCTTCACTAAGAATCCTCTCAACCATGTCTCAATTTGCAAAAATAGAGAAAATTTCATTAAAGACTAGTGATTCATATTAAAACATGGCATAGGAGTAAACGATTTACAGTATGAGACTGAGCAACAATTAATCTGGTTATTTACACAAGTTCCAGATTTTATAACCAATTTTTTTCTTTCATTTTTCTTTTCATGTACCATCTGAACTGGTTCACTTAGGTAATCTTAATCATCCTTAATTATAACCCGTTCCTTTTAAAGTGCTCTCTACTTAGTGCTTTTGTAAAGATGTCAACAATCTGTTTATCAGTAGCACAAAACTCTATAGTGATCAATCCCTTCTCATAATTGTCCCTTAAAAAGTAATGTCTAACATCTATGTGCTTTGTTCTTTTATGATGAACGGGGTTCTTTGTCATACTAATAGGACTAATGTTATCACAAAAGATAGGAATACATCCAACATCAATTCGAAAATCCCACAATTGCTGTTTAATTCGCAATAGTTGAGCACAACATGAGGCTGCATCCACATACTCAGCCTCAGCAATAGATAAGGCCAGAGAAATCTGCTTTTTAGTGGCCCAAAACACAAGGCATGAGCCAAGAAAGTGTACCATACCTGAGGTGCTCTTTCTGTCCACTAGAAAACCTGCATAGACAGCATCAACATATCCCACAAGATTAAAATTACTACCTTTTGGATACCAAAGATAAAGATTAGTGATGCCTTTTAGGTATCTCAAGATTCTCTTTACAACAGTCAAGTGAGATTCCTTTGGATTTGCCTGAAATCTTGCACAAAGTCCTACACTGAAAACAATGCCAGGTCTACTAGCAGTGAGATACAATAATGAACCAATCATTCCCCTATATAACTTCTGATCGACATATGAACCAGGTTCATCTATATCCAACTTTGTGGTTGTTGCAATAGGAGTGTCGATTTCTTTGGAATCTTCCATTTTAAAACTTTTAAGAAACTCTTTTACATATTTCTGTTGATGGATCATAGTTCCATTTGAATTTTGTTTAATTTGTAAGCCTAAAAAGAAATTAAGCTCACCCATCATGCTCATTTCAAATTCACTCCCCATTAGTTTAGCAAATTCTTTACTTAGTTTATCGGTAGTTTCTCCAAAGATTATGTTATCTACATATATCTGAACTACCAAGAGATCTTTACCTTTTTCTTTCAAGAACAAAGTGCTATCAATTTTACCTCTCTTGTAGTTATGCTCAATCAAACACATGATCAGGATTTTCCTTGTTCTCAAACCCTAGAGGTTGCTTGACAAATACTTCTTCCTTCAAATAGCCATTTAGGAAGGCACTCTTGACATCCATCTGGTGATGGGTGAATTCCATGTACGCATCAAAGGCTATGAGGATCCTTATAGCTTCCAGCCTTGCCACTGGGGAAAAAGTCTCATCATAGTCTATGCCTACCTCCTGACTATATCCTTGAACCACCAATCTTGCTTTGTTTCTTGTAACGGTTCCATCTTCATCAAGTTTGTTTCTGAAGACCCACTTAGTGCCAATTACTGATCTATCCAAGGGTCTTGGTACCAGATGCCAAACTTGACTCCTTTCAAATTGGTTGAGTTCATCTTGCATTGCATTTACCCAGTCTGCATTTTTAGGTTCGATAAGAGATAAGAAAGTATCAAAAGCGCAAAGATTCTTTAAAGAAGATCTAGTTTTGATTCTAGAGGTTGGATCAATGATAATGTTCTCAATAGTATGAGAACTGTGATATTTGTAAGGTTTCACAACCAACTGGTTACCCCTTGATGTTCCCTCAATGTTTTGTTGTGGAACAGGTTCAGGTTCAGGTTCCACTGAAGTTTGAGAATTGTTTTGTTCTATTCCCCCTGTCATGTTGCAGGGGATAGATGAACCTGTTCCATCACTTGTTCCTTCCTCCAGAGATGCTTTAGTCTAGGCTGTGGTTTCATTTAAGTGTTTAACCAGCCCAATTGCTTCATCATCCTGTTCCTGTCTCTTAGAAAGAATGTTAGTTTGATCAAAAACCATATGTACACTTTCTTCAATACACATAGTTCTTTTGTTATACCAAGAATACTCCCTCATCACTTCTGGGATAAAACTTACCTAGGGAGTCCTTACCATTGTTCTGCACAAAGCACTTGCATCCAAATACCCTAAGATGAGATATGTTTTGTTTTCTTCCTTTAAGTAACTCATAGGAAGTCTTCTCTACTAGAGCTCTTATCATGCACCTATTTATGATATAGCATGCAGTATTTACAGCTTCTGCCCAGAAGCTATGGGGCAACTTACTAGAAAGAAGCATAGTCTTAGCCATATCTTCAAGAGTCCTATTCTTTCTTTCAACTACTCCATTTTGTTGTGGAGTTCTAGGAGCAGAAAAATTATGATCTATGCCATGCACATCACAAAATTTAGGAAATTTAGCATTTTCAAATTTAGTACCATGATTAGACATAATTGATGGAAGTTGATTTCCTAATTGTTTCTGAGTTTTTCTAACAAAGGAAGTGAACATGTCAAATGCTTCATCTTTAGATATTAAAAAACAGTGTCCAGGTAAACCTAGAATAATCATCAACAAGCACCATCACATATATCTTACCACATTTATTTAATGTTCTCATTGGACCACAGAGATCCATATGAACCAGTTCCATCTTTCTGGTGGTACTTTCCACTTTCTTGCATTTAAAAGAGGATCTTACCTGCTTCCCCCTTGCACATGCCTCACAAACTTTGTCTTCCTTAAACTTAATGTTACGCAGTCCTATCACTAAGTCCTTGGAGACTAATTTGTTGAGTTGACTTAGACTTGCATGTCCAAGCCTCTTATGCCAAATGAGGGGATCACTATCCAACACACTTAAGCAAGTTAGTTCATTCTCTGAGAGTGTGGATAGATCTATAGTATATATATTATTCACTCTTTTACCCTGCAAAACAATCTTTCCAGTGATAAGATTTATCACAAAACATTTAGTAGAGGTAGATGCTACTAAGTTACCTCTATCACACAATTGTGACACACTGATTAGCTATACTTCAAGCCGTTTATCAAGTAGGCATTCTCAATGGAATGAGAGTCACCCTTACCTACCTTACCAACCCCAATGATTTCACCTTTCTTTCCATTTCCAAAGGAGACATTTCTTCCTTTGAGATTCTCAAGTGAAAGGAACTAGTCCTTGCTTCCCGTCATATGCTTTGAGCAGCCACTGTCTATGTACCATATTTTGCTGCTCCCCTTCACTTGGCCTACAAAAGGAAATCAGGGGTTAGTCTTAGGAACCCAAACTAGTTTGGGTCCCTTTCTATAAGCAAAAGGATGAATTAAATTCTTTTTAGCCCAACTTGGTAACCAATTCTTCCCTTGAACAAAATTTTTGTTCTTTTGACTGGCCCTTTCTTTTGCGTTACATTTACTTTTATAGTGACCAGTCTTACCACAGTGAGTACAAATCTTGTTCTCAGGAAGAGTGAGGTACTTGCTTTTAGGATCCCACTTAGGTAGCTGATTCCCAAAACCAAGTCCTCTTCTATTGCTAGTGTGATGTTCGTGTAGCCATGACAAAGCATTGAAGGATGTGTTCCATTTACTAGTTCTGTCTAGTTCATGCTTGACCTTGCCTAGATCCTCCTTTAGAACTCTTACCTACTCATCCTTTCTATACAACTCATCTTTCAGTTTGCCTACATTTTCTTCTAAAGTGAGTTGTGTGCAATCAGTTGTCTTCTTATTGGTTCCTAGTTTCAGTTTTAGATTTTTAAATTTTAACTCAACAACATTTGCTTCAAATGTATGAACATGGTTCTTCAGAGCAGTGTTTTCACTCACAGTTTCACTAACTATGAGTTCCAGGTTCTTACACTTTTTTTTTTAAAATCACACAATCCTTAGACATCTGTTCCTTTTCTTTATTTATTACCTTAGATTCATCAATGAAATCTACCAATAATTCAGAGAGTTTTTCTTTAGACAAAAACTTAATCTTGTCGTTGAGATGAATTATACTTACCTTAGATTCCTCATGAGATTCCCCATCTGATTCTCCAATTGTCATAAGTGCTTGTTCATCTCCATCTTCATCATCCGATTCCTCATCTGAACTTTCACCCCAAGCAACAACTATAGCCTTTGTTGATACTTTGTTCTTCTTGGGATGAACCTATTCCGTCTTCCTGTTCCTTCGTTCAGATCTTTTCTTCTGCCATTCAATTTCCCATTGAGGGTAGTTCTTGATGTGATGATCAGTCCTCCCACACTTGTAGCAGCCCTCATTGGTCGTTTTTTCAGGAACCCTTGCTTTGTTGTAATTTCCACCTTTTGAAGAAACTTTTCCTCTCATAAGGTATTTCTTGAAGTCCTTGGTGATGATACCCATTTCATCTTCCTCTAGATCAGCACCTTCAGTGATTCTGAGTGCCAGGCTCCTTTCCTTCTTGGGCACATCCATCTTCATGGTCTGCCTTCTAAGTTCATACGTAGTGAGATTTCCAATCAGCTCATCCAGTTTAAGAGTTGCAATGTTCTTAGATTCCTAAATTGCAGTGATTTTGCTTTCCCAAGAAACTAGTAGAACCCTAGTCAGAATCTTCTCAACTTTGTCTTCTTCAAGAAGAGTCCTTCCAAGAGAGTTCAGTTCATTAGTCAGTGTGGTGAACCTTGTATACATCTCTTGGATAGTCTATCCTTTCTTCATACTATATTCTCATATTGAGAATATAGTAAAGTACCTCTGGACGTCTTCACCTGAGCAGTTCTTTCATGAGCCACTTGCAAGGTGTCCCAAATTTCCTTAGCAATAGTACAACTTTGAATTTTGATGTACTCGTCTGGACCAAGTCCACACACAAGCCATATCTTGGCCTTAGCATTCTTCTCCCACTTTCTCAAGTCCTCAGCAGTCCAGTCAGCTCTTCTCTTTGGCACATCTACTCCTTTAGCATTCTTCTTCATCGTAGCCAAATGACCATCAGTAACAATGTCCCATAGCTCGTAGTCTTCTCCAATTATGTGATCTCTCATTTTGTTCTTCCACCAAGAGTAGTACTGGCCATTAAAAAGTGGAGGCCTAGCAGTTGATTATCCTTCCTAGTTCTCAGGTGGTGCACTCATCTTGATCTTCTCCTAAGGTATTAGCCTCTTATCGTAGATACTGTTCTTACTGAATAAGGAGTCCTTCTCCTTATCGTTTTTGCAATTTTTTCGATCAGGAGATATCTCATTCTACCAGAATACACTTATCTCCTGCATGTGCACCTCACGTGCCTTGACTCTGCCGGTGTCTATGTCTGCCAGTGATGGACCTGGCTCATATCTGAGTTCCTTTGTCAATCGTCAAAACTATTCTCTTTCTTGGGCCAACATTTTGTTTCTCTTAAATCTCTAATGCAACACATGTAGATTTGGGGTGTCCAGTAAATGCTCATTTTTCATGACTAATTCAACATTACAATTCATAACACCACTATTAAATACTAATTAAATAATAAGAGTTTCACGGATACGTTGATTAACTAATATTTTCAAAGGTGCTGAACCATTAGTTATCAACTTTCATCTTGGACTTGTGAAATGGATTTACCTATGAGTTGTAAATCATGAACAAAATTTTCGAAAGAGGAAAAAGAGAAAATGCATAAGCATCCCTGACCTATAGCCAAATTTTCAACTATACACTTTATCTTTGCGTGGGTCATATTACCCCATGAACTATTTTAAAGGAGAATTATTTGCATCCTTAAAGCCTATGTGATAGAGAATGTGTATTTCACTCTCCTTGAAGTGAAGTCTTAAGTAGCTTCATATGATGTATTGTGACTTGTGTGAATCGTCGGTTTTGGTTTTTAGGTGATTCAAGATTGATTTGGAAAAATGATTCTCAACTAGGAAGCTTTAAGTTGGAAGAGTTGACCAAGTTTGACTTTTGTGTATTTGACCTCGGATCGGAGTTTTAATGGTCTCGTTAGGTTTGGATGGTGATTTTGGACTTGGTAGTATGTACAGATTTGCATTTGGATGTTTCTAGAAGGTTTCGACACTATTGTGGCGAAAGTTGGAAATTTGAAGGTTTGAAATGTTCATAAGCTTGATCAGGAGTTGACCTTGATGATATTGGGTGTAGATTGTGATTTCGGGAATTGGAATAGCTTCGTTATGTTATTTTGAACTTGTGTGCAAAATTTGAGGTCATTCCGGGTTGATTTGATATGGTTCGGCACGAGTTTTGGAAGTTAAAAGTTCAAAGGTTCATACAGTTTGATTTGAGGTACGATTCATGGTTTTAATATTGTTATGTGAGATTTGAGGTCTCAAGTAGGTCTGTTGTATATTTTGGTACATGTTCGGATGAGATCTCGAGGGGCTCGGGTGAGTTTCAGATGAGTTTCGGTTCATTTCCAAGTTCTTTGGCACTTTTGTTTTCTGGTGTTTCAGACCTACTTCGCGATCGCGAAGATTGGGTCGCGATTGCGTAGTGTATTAAGGGAGTTGGTATTTCCTTCATTGTGTTCGCGATTGGGTAATCACATTCGCGTACCTTTGTGAGGCTTGAGCATCGCGTTTGCATAGAGCTGAGTTGAGGAGCTGGGAGCTGGAGGAAATGTCTTCGCGTTCACGAAGTATTAGTCACATTCGCGATGGTCTGGATCTAATGTGCATCGCGTTCGCGAGGTCTATACTGCGAACACGTATGGTCTTTTGGTGGTGGTGAGTTTCACGGAGTATTGTAATGACCCGGCCGATTGTTTTGAGTATTGTAGCGATGTTCCCCCATTTATTACTTATTTTATATTCGTTTGTTGATATGTGACTTGCTGGAGTGGTTGGTTTCATTCCGAGGATGTTTCGGAATGAAATGGGACACTTAGTCCAACGTTGGAAGCCTAAATTGAAAGAGTTGACCAGATGTTGACTTATGAGTAGATGACTACGGAATGAAGTTCTGATGGTTCTGATATATTTGTATGGTGATTTTTGACTTAGAAGTGTGTCTGAATATTAATTTGGAGGTCCGTAGATGGTTTTGGCTTGAGTTGGCAAAAGTTAAAAAAATAAAGGTTTAGAGAGTTGAGAAGTTCGACCGAGAGTTGACTATTTTGTTACTGGGCTCGAATTTTGGTTCTAGAAGTTGGAATAGGTCTGTTGTGCCATTTATGTCTTGTATGCATAATTTGAGGTCAATCGGAAATGGTTTGACAGGCTTTAGCATCGATTGTAGAAGTTGGAAATCAATTAGTTTCAACAGGCTTGAATTGGGGTGCGATCCATGTTTTTGATATTGTTTGAGGCCTCAACTAAGTTCGTATGATGTTTTGAGATGTGTTGGTATGTGTTGATGGGGTTCCGGGGGCCACGGGAGTGATTCGGATTGAAATCGGATTGAAGTTTGGACTTGAGGAAATGCTGAAGAATTGAAGGTCTGGTGCGATCGCACCTGCGATAATTGGTCGCAGGTGCACGACCGCTGAAACGGTCATGGTATCGCAGGTGCGGAATGTGCTAAGGGCTGGGGCATGCACATGTGCGAATATGTGTCCGTATTTGCGAGCTCGCAGATGCGGGAAGTATAGCGCAGAAGCGGAGGGCAAATTGGTGTGGTTTTCTGCAGAAGTGGGTTTGTTGCACAGGTGCGCGTGCGCAGAAGCGAAAGTTGGCTAGAAGGTCTCAGGCCATAGATGCGGCCACCTTTCCGTAGAAGCAGGATTACAGAAGCGGTTAAGTGAACGCAGGTGCAAAATCACCGGCAGAAGGTTTAAATAGAAGGGTTTTGTGATTTCTCTCATTTTGGACTTTGCAAGCTCGGCTAGTGACGATATTTGGAGAGGTTTTCACCTAGATTGTAGAGGTAAGTGACTTTTGATCATTTTTATTCATTAATATTGAATACCCATTGAATTTACCACCTAGATTATGTGTTTTTGAGGTGAGATTTGGGAACTTTTGAACTAGGGATTGGATAGTGAGATTCAATGGTTTGAAGGTTGATTTTTGGTTGGAAGTGGATGATTTTGATATGGTTGGACTCGTTATGTAATGGGTTTTCGGATTTTATAAATTTTGTCGGGTTCCGAGACTTGAGTATGGAGTTAAATTTTGGGTTCTATTGATACCCAATTTTGCCCTCTTATATTTTTCAAATAATATATATACTTTCAAAATATCGTTTTGCATTATTTAATTTACAAGATTTATGCAAACATTTTCCCATAATGTTTCATAATTGTAAAACTTCAAAATAAATTTTTCTTGATTTTAAATCATTCAATATTTATAAATTACCCATTAAATTATTTTTATAATGACTCAATCATCCAGTTTATTATTCTACATCTATATATATGCTTCATAATATTTTACTTTGTTTTATATAATTATATTTCGTATGTTTAGGCTATTTACATAATTTTGCAAAGAATGGCCTATATTCTATGCATAATAACATTTTATTGTATTATTTGTGCTAACAAGTATTTTTTATATTTTTTATAATGTCAAGCTAGTATTCTAAATTATTTTACTGCATAAATGATGTTTTTATTATTTATTAATCTCTTTTATGAATTAGTTTTAAAATAATTTCACATATTTATTTTATAGCCCAATACAAGGCTATTTCTAGACCAAATTAGGCCCAAACCTTTGGCCCACTATACTTCACTCATCAGAAGCCCAAACTAAACAACCCTTTAATAAACCCGGTCGGTACCCGTCTAATTAACCCGCCCCAGCCCCTTTTTAAAATCCTTGTCGTTGATTTCTAAGATCAACGGACCACAATTAACCTACCCCTTTTAATTACCCAATCCCAAACCCTAATCCCTCATTCCCTCTAACCCGCTGCCCTGAAACTCTCTCTTCTTCACTTTTCTAAACCCTAGACGCCTTTCTCAATATCTCTCCTAATGAGATTCGACTACTATTTTCTTGCCATATTCGAATCCTTCTGGTACTGGTTGTCCGTTTGTGGTGTTACCTAAGTGTTTGCCTAAACATGGCAAGCAATGATCTCCGAAATCGAACAAAAAGGGGTTCGAATCTTTGATTTTGAGCACTATTTTCAACACTATATTTTGTGAGCCCGATTATGTTGAATTTCTGTGATTTACACTTTCCCTAAAAAAACTAAGGTTTACCGGATTTCTCTCCTAAATTGATTTCGAACTGATTTTGCATGCCTTCTTTTCTTTATTCTATGTTTGATTCATTTTATTTCCTAGTTTGTTCGTTCAATGTTTATTGCTATATAATCCCCTCCCCATTCCCCTTTTAGGACAGACTTTGAAATTGATTTTGTTCACTAAAAATTGGGGTTTTGCTACTCTCTTGCTCTGTATTCTGTATTGGCCGGCTGAAAGCCAAAGCCATTAACACCTTGTTACTTAACCTGTTCTTGGTGCGAGCATTGCCCTGAGTTCATCGAAGCTCTTGGGAACTTTGACGCATTGGGATTCTAGGTTTTCTGTGAAAGTTCATTCTTTTCTGTTCTTCGCTTAACTGGTGAGTTACTAGACATTGTAATTTCATTCCTATGTATCTATGATTTGCATATGTTTTCACTCCTGAATTTCGTTTGTTTAATATGTTTTTCTAGGCTGTTTTGTGTGCAATTCTGTTTGCTTTTTTCATATTTTTAGTCTCTTTAACGTTTAGCTTGAAGCATGCCTAAACCTGGTTCTATTAAGCAGATATTTTCCAAATCTGACTAGTCCATGTGTTAAGAATTACTACTGTCTGGGACCTTTACACTTGTTGGCATCTCTTGGTGTTTAAGTTTGCCGTAGGCCACCAATATTGTTATTCAAATATGCTTTGCCTACATAATTTGTGCTCTCTTTCGTTAGCTAGTCGATTATTTTCAAAACCTAAGTATGTACACTCACTATATGGCACAAATCTATTTCCTATCCTATTATGAATTGCTGTGATGATATCCTTCCTATATGGCATGTTTGATCCTATTAGTATGCCCTTTAGCATGTTTAATACCCCCTCCCCACTGGTGCTTCACTAGTAGTTGTAATCTTCTTTTTTCATGTCTAAATGTTGTCCTATTGCCAAATTAGCATGACTGTTTCATAACATCAGGACCTATACTTAGCATAATTTGGACCTCTTCCTTTATTATGAATTTGTGTATGCTACTGTCACCAATCCTGCAAACCTGTTCTATTAATATATGACCACTTATGCACTAGGTGTTGAACTTGTTCTTCTGAATCTTTTCTAAGTCTGTTCTAAAGCCCCCTAAGGCATGTTTGATAATTTGCTCTATGTGCTCAACTTGACTATTTGTGTATCCCCTTAGCTTTGTCTCTCAACCTTGGTTTACTATCGTTCACTTTTCATCTATGCTCTCTCTTGAGTTCTCATTCTTAGCCGGCTGAAAGCCAAGGCTACCTAGCTTCTATTATTGATCACCCTAGTGTGATCACTGTTCGGGGTCCAACTGAGACCCTTGCGAACTCTGACACACTAGGGCTTGATCCTTTATCATTCCATAAATCTCACACTACTCCTATTCATCCTATTCCATTCTGTTATTTGCTGTGTACCTGAATTGGCTGATTTAAATGGTGCAACACTTGGTGCTATGGTTGAATAAATTGACTTTGGGATCCTTTATGGATTCTGGGGTTGTGTGTTGGATATGGCCTATATTAGAGGTCTGGGTACGCTGTCTGAGAGTTATTGAAGGCCCAGAGAATGTTGGGTATTTCATGTTGAGCCTACTGTGGGCCTATTGTCACTGTTGTGTTGCATTTGTACTTTTACTTATCATTGGGCCTGTAATAACTTTTGTATAAGCAATTGGGGTGTTAGTAAAAAGGGAAAATGGGTAGAATTTAATATTTACATGCAAAATGGGTAGATAACATGCCTATAAGACTTGGTAATTTATTTGCTATATGTGTTGTTCGATTACATGTATATTGTAGAAATCACAACATTAGAAGAAGCACACACATAGTCTGCTTGCAAACCCCAAATTCTACATTTATATTTATTGTTATGTGTTATTAGAGAACCTGCCTATAGGAATTAGTTTCTCACCGATGTTTCTGTCAATCCTCATCGCCTACTAGCAATCATGCCTATAGGATTGAAATTATTCTACTTGGCGTTGCTCGCCTAGAAATTATGCCTATAGGATTAAGATATGACGATAAAATAAGCTTTAAAGTGTTGTGCGTTAGAGATCCTGCCTATAGAAAATAATTGTTTGTTAGTTGGTTAATACTAGACTACTCAAACACTATTTCCTGAGCGTCACTATTAGGAAAACCTAGATAATTCAGGGACTTTTCCCAGCAGATTTTGTTATACTCAACTGCGTAGATCACCTCGGCATAATACATATAGGATTGGTAACTTAAAGCCTTCAAAAATCAGCTTGTAATACCTGAATAATTCTGTCTATAAGCAATGTCTTGTATATGCAATTGTCCACATACTTTGACTCAAATATTGCCTCGAAAGCATGTCTATAGGTTTAAGATTCTGGATTCTGCAGCTTCCTAATTGACATATGTGTTTGCGTGCATTCACTCCTTAAGTGTGGAGGTCAGTGTGAGCCCTCAATTGCTTTTATGTGAACTCTTTGTATGTTTTGTTTGTCGCCTAGTGTTGCATTTTTGAGCAGCCTAGATAAGGTCTAGAACCATCCAAATAGAGGTCCAAAACCTCCTGGACTATAGGTATGGGACGGGTAGTACACGTGTAGAGTACGACTTAGAATTGAAGTAGAGCGCTCTTAGGTAAACAACTTTAAAATAGTATTCAGGTAGCAAGATGATAGTCTATGCCCGCTGGATAATATGAGTAACACCCTATCTTAAGGGAGTTATGAAATATTATTTATGTTGCACGGGGTGATCCTGTAGGCTTAAAAATTTAGGAACCCCCACCCCCCACCCTTCCTTTCTTTTCTATTAGAATGAAAAAATAGCTGCACCTCCCTATTCAAGATCTCTTTGCAATAAAATTTTTAGATTTTGTACTCTCTTTGCTTACTTGATTACGTAGACTAATCCATATAATTTAAGTTCATTCGGGACCCACAACTGTGGACCTCGAGAAGTGCCTAACACCTTCTCTTTGAGGTAACTTGAGCCCTTACCCGATCTTTGGTGGCGTTGACCAGTTAAACCGGAGTCATTTGCAAATAGGTGCCCTAACGCACCTTAAAAATCGTAATGTTGTGACTCTCCTCTTTTAATACCTCCCTTAAAAGAGTTGTCACATGTCGAAGCCCGATTTCGCGAGAAATAGGGGCACGACAACATGGCGACTCTGTTGGAGATTTACATTAAGGCTCTTACCATAGCGAATTTGGCTTATATGGATTAGTCTTCTTTGATATAAGCGCGCTTCCCTTTTCCGTTTTTATTTGATACTACATGCACATCCCTCTCCCATATTCCTTTTACTTGTTTAAATTCCTTGTAACATGCTCATCCCTTCCCTGCTCCACCTTCCTTTGCTTAAATTGGTTATAACATGCATATCCCTTTCCTATTCACCTTTATTTGCTCTAAACTGCTCTTCATTTGTTTAAATATTGCTACATCATGTCTCTCACACCCATAATCCCTTCCTTACTTTATTACATTCCCTATATTCCACGAACTAACTTCTTCCTTAGTCTTTCTTTTTATGTCTTTTATGTTTTACCTTAATACTGTATTTATTGCTTTTACATATTTATCATACAAATACTTGGCAGCGTGTTATTATCTATGCATAAAGCATTCTCATATTTCACTCGTTCCCGATTAATAACATAGCGGAACTTGATGAGTGTCCGCACTCTTCCAAAATTACACATTTAAATTGGAAAGGCTTACTTGCGGTAAAGTAGTCGATCAGCGGTGTAGTCGACGGTCCCGTGCCTTTCCCTCTCAAGTTGTCCACTTGAGAGTACCGGTCTATACCCTTCTAGAAACCTCACTCCAATATCAAATGTGCATGCATCATGTCAAACCTAGTATGGGTTAGAACGTTATCCACGTGATAATCCACTAAGGTAAGCCTTGTCCAAAGTCCAACAAGATTTCCATAATTCTAATGTACCCCATCATGCTATGTGCATTACTTGGAGAAAACATACCAGTATGTTAATCATTAATGTGTAAATAGTCAGATCCAGAGGGGGAAAGGGCTAACTCTATTTGTTTGTAGAAAATGAAGCACGAAGTTCCCAGATTCGGAGATTGGAGGCCTTAAGTAGCTTCACTTCATGTATTATGACTTGTACGCATAATCTAAATCTAATTTTGGGAAAGTTTGAATTGATTTGGTAAAAACGTTCTAATTTCAGAAGTTTTAAGTTGGAAAAATTAACTAAGGTTTGACTATTGAGTAAACCACCTCAGAATCAGTGTTTGAAGGTTCTAATGGGTTCATATGATGATTTCGGACTTGGGCATATATTTGGGTTGAGTATCGGGTGGCCCGGGAGCATTTCAGCGCTTATTATAGAAAGTTAACATTTTGAAAGTTTAAGAATTTCTTGAGTTTGACTTGTAATAAATTTTGGTGTAATCGATTTCCGTTTGGAGCTTCGAGCCTTGTAATAGGTTCATATCGTGATTTTTTACTTGCACGTAAAGTTTGGCGTCATTTTGGGATGTTTATGTGTAATTCGGACGCGTTCGACGATGTTTGAAGGTTTGAAAGTTGAAAGAAAGGCTTTGACCATCGATTCACAATTTTGATGTTGTTTGACATGATTTGAGGCTTTGACTAAGTCCGTATTGTGTTTTGGGATACGTCGATATATTTGGACGGGGTTCTGGGGGCCTCGAGTGCGACTCTGATTGGAAACAGATCGAGTTTTGACTTGGGAGAGGTGTTGAGGTAGCTGGGATCTGGTGCAATCATACCTGCATGGAAAGGGCTACAGGTGCGAGCCCGCATGTGTGGAGTTGTGGTAGCAAAAACGACATTTGTATTGAGCGGGGATGGCCGCAGATGCGAAGGATGCCCCAAATTTTGCTCCTGCAGAAGCGGTCGCGCAGGAGAAGAATTGTGTCCGCAAAAGTGGAATTTCCTGGCTTGGAGAGAACCGCACCTGCAATGGATTTTTCTGCAGGTTCGGCTGGTGGTCCGCAGGTGCGATGATCGCTGTGCAGAGGGCTTGTTTAAGAACACCTCTTGGCTATTTTTCTTTCATTTTTCACTTGGGTTGGCCGAATTTGGGGAGCTATTTTAAGGGGATTTTCATCGAGCAACACGAGGTAAGTGATTCCCACATATTACAAGTTAAATACTTGGATTACATATGAATTTAAACATAAAAATATAGTAGTAATTGTGGGATTTTTGAAGAAACCTAGAAATTAGTAATTTTGGATTTTTCATCATGATTTTGGAAATAGAATTAGGAATAAATATTATATTTGAGTTCATAGTGTTAGAGGTAAAGTTTATTTTCGAAAAGTTTGGGAATCCGGGCACATGGGCCTGGGGGTTGACTTTATTGACTTTTCGAGCAAAGTTGAGAATTGTTATGAATTGATTAATTATTTGTAATAGAGTATATACTTATGGATTTGCACATTCTTTGACTAGTTTTGTACAGGCGGGCATCTGTTTGAGGTGTTTGAGTGGCGTTGGAGTCGGTTATGGAACTTCGGAGCGAGGTATGTCTCATGTCTAACTATTTGAGGGGGAAACAACCCTAGGTGACGTATTTGTTATCTGGTACTTGTTGCGGAGGCTACGTACGCACGAGGTGATGAGAGTCTGTACTTAGCTAAATTCATGTTATTGTTTAGGTAGTCTTAGGTTCACACCATGCTATAATTGTACAATTGGGGTTTTATCTTTGTTCATTTTATTCCCTTATTTCTTGTTGCGGCCTAAGACTAAACCTACATAGAGTGATAGACTTGCTATTGTAGAGATTTGTTGGGCTTCATGATTAGACGCGGAATAATTGTACTTCTCTTATGAATTTCTAACGCGCTATATGTTTTCATCAAAAAGCTTTCCTTAGAATTCATAACTCACACATTTATTTGTAAGTGGGGTCAAGGACCCGTTAAGGCTTCTTATTCTAATGGGATCGGGCCATTCGCCTCGGCGAGAAAATGTGCCATACTTTCATGGGAGCGGGTCGTTCGCCTCGGTAGTATAATATATGCATCTATGGTTCGTGTCGTTCGACCCACACAGTATGATGGGATCGAGACGTATGGCTCGGCATTTCTATAAAATACTCTTACAAAATCGTGCATAATATTTGACAAGAAACCACTGTATCTGCGAGTTTTCCTAATTTGGATNCCAATAGGTTCGTATGATGATTTCGGACTTGAGCGTATGTTCGGGTTGAGTATCAGGTTGCGCGGGAGCATTTCAGCGCTTATTATGGAAAGTTAACAATTTGAAAGTTTAAGAATTTCTTAAGTTTGACTTGAAATGAATTTTGTGTAATCGATCTCCGTTTGGAGCTCTGAGCCTTGGAATAGGTTCGTATCGTGATTTGTGACTTGCACATAAAGTTTTGCGTCATTCCGGGATGTTTAAGCATAATTCGGACGCGTTCTGCGAAGTTTGAAGGTTGGAAAGTTGAAAGAAAGGTTTTAGCCGTCGATTCGCAATTTTGATGTTGTTTGTCGTGATTTGAGGCTTCGACTAAGTCCGTATCATGTTGTGGGATGTGTCGGTATGTTTGGACGGGGTCCCTGGGGCCTCTAGTGCGAATCAGATTGGAAACGGATCGAGTTTGGACTTGGGAGAGGTACTGAGGCAGCAGGGATCTGGTGCAATCACACCTGCATCGAAAGGGCTGCAGGTGCGAGCCCGCAAGTGCGTTGTTGTGGTCGCAGAAGCGACATTTGGACTGAGCTAGGATGGCCTCAAATACGAGGATATTTTCGCTTCTGCGAGCCCGCAGATGCGAAGGATGCTCTGCAGAAGCGGAAAACTAGATGGGCAGCTAGGGTCGCAGAAGCGGAATGTGTCCGCACATGCAGGAGCACAAGAGCATGGAGTGGACCACAGAAGCGGTTGCGCAGGAGCGGAATTTGGTCCACAGAAGCAGTTGTGGCTAGTGGTCCGCATATGCGATGATCATTGGGCAGAGGGCTTCTTTAAGAGCGGGTTTTGGCTCTCTTTCTTTCATTTTTCACTTCGGTTGGCCGAATTCGGGGAGCTATTTTGAGGGGATTTTCATCAAGCAACACGAGGTTAGTGATTCCCACCTATTATGAGTTATATACTCGGATTACATGTGGATTTAAACATGAAAGCATTGTAGTAATTGTGTGACTTTTGAAGAAACCTAGAAATTGATAATTTTGGATTTTTCACCGTGATTTTGAAAATGGAATTTGGAATAAATTGTATATTTGAGTATGTGGTGTTAGGGGTAAAGTTTATCTTCGAAAAGTTTCGGAATCCGGGCACGTGGGCCCGAGGGTTGACTTTATTGACTTTTCGAGCGAAGTTGGTAATTGTTATGAATTGATAAATTATGGGTAATATAGTATATATTTACGGATTTGCACATTGTTTGACTAGTTTTGGAGAGGCGAGCATCGGTTTGAAGTGTTCGAGTGGCATTAAAGCCGGTTATGGAACTTCGTAGCAAGGTAAGTCTCCTGTTTAACTCTGTGAGGGGGAAACTACCCTTAGGTGATGTATTTGTTATGTGGTACTTGTTGCGAGGGCAACGTATGCACGAAGTGACGAGAGTCCTTACGTAGCTAAATACATGTTTTTGTCCGGGTATACTTAGGTTCACACCGTGCTATAATTGTACTATATGGGTAATCTTTGTTCGTGTATTACCCTTATTTCATGTTGCGACCTGAGACTAGACATGCGCAGAGTGATATACTTACTATTGGAGAGATTAGTCGGGCATCGGGCCATACGCCTCAGCATTTCTATAAAATAGTCTTACCGAATCGTGCGTAATATTTGACAAGAAACCAGTGTATCTGCTAGAAACCAACATTTCTATAAAATACTCTTGGAATGTGACGACCTATTTGGTGAGGTCCAATATATATATATATATATATATATATATATATATATATATATGAGGTAGCTGCTAATTGAGAGCTCGAGTTTATTGTCGAGAGGAGGATAGTACCACGTATTTATACTTGCTTATTTTGTTTATTTCAAAATTCTATTATTTCGGTGTTAGGAGCCATCACGACCTTTCATGTATTTTGGGTTGTGATAGCTTGGCATCAGAGCTCTAGGATCACATGGGTCTCACGAGTCATGAGCAAGTCTAGTAGAGTCTTGAAGATCGGTGCGGAGATGTCTGTACTTATTTTCGAGGGGCTACAAGGCTGTTAGGAGCACTTCCCTTCTTGATTTCTCATCATGCGATTTGATTTCCATTGAAGCTTATGCCTTCATTCCCTTCCTACTCATTCTTATACGATGTTGAGTGCTCGTGTAAATTAGGCATCGAGGAGTTGCAGTTCTACTACAGACGTGGAGAAGGATGTTTCTCCCTCCGTATTCGAGTGAGTTATCATCGTCGCCTTATGGAAGGATGTTCTGTCATTCAGCTCAGTATTTGTATTTCCTATGGTTTTGAGGCCATGCACAAATTGCTATGATGTTCATGCATTTTTATCGCACAGTGTTGGTGTTATGGTAGCGGGCTTTCTTATGTGTCAAGGTAGTGAATGACTTGAAAGGAAGATTTCTCATTGCATGCTTTAGAGGTTCTGCATTTAATTCCAGTGGAGGAAAGGCAATCGGACTATAGATGTTCAGGCTTTGGTCGATGGAGTAAGGAGACTTGATATTTTCGAGCGCGGTGGAATTCTCATTTGTGATGTGGTGTCATCGTCCTTGTTGAATGCATTAAGGTTCGCCGGTGTTATGGTCTTCTTGATTTGCCTTCGGGGCAGGGTGTTGTAAAATGGTTCCTAAGAAGCGATTGTCAAAGATGGCGGTGTGTAGAGTTTTTGGAATCAAATCGGTGTTCCTAATGCTGATGGCTTGAAAAAGATGATTTGTGAGAAGGCTTAGAGTTGGTAGAAATGTATTAGTACGGGTGCTACAAAGATGGATTTCGATTTGAGGTGATATTGGGGTAGTGGAGGACAAGGAAGGATATGATGGGAGATGTCTCGAGGTGATTGAATTGCTAGCAGGTTAAGTATGTACAACAGAGGTTGAGAAGTTGCTTAAGGAGATGAGTTAACTAAAGTGGGAGTGGCAGAGTAGCGTATGGATTCTTTGGCAGGAAAGCCACTTGCCCTGAAAAAGTTTCGGACGATTTGGGAATTGTGATAGAAGGAGATTTGGTCTATGGATTTTATTTAGTATGGTGGCTACTGTACCGAGGAAGATTGAATATTGTACCGAGGGGTGTGAAAAATTGACTATCGATTTGGATGCAACATAACTTCGAGTTTGGAATGTATTGTCGGACTTTCAGTTGATGTCAACGGGGAATGAACAGACTTGTACAACTAGTGGATGAGCATGGGCTCAGAAGGGTTTACGTATTTCGTAGTAGTTGTACCCAGTGCAGCGACGTTGGAAGATGTAGTTATGGAATTGCACAGGTAGGTTGTCTCCTATGAGCAGGTTAGCAGTTGCGTGAGTTTGATGAAGTTTCTACGAAGAGATCTACTTACTACCCGACAGAAGGTCGAATATGCGATTGTGACTGATAATTCGGAATGCTCATGAATGGTTTAACAAGAGACTACGAGGAGTTTGGCGAGTTGATGGTGCGAGATCATGGTAATAGAGAAGGAGGAATCTTTGTGGGTTCTATATTATGTGATGGTAGCTTAAAGCTAAGTGGGGGAGCCCACCATCACGACTGGATCGCGTGGTTTTCTGCTTGTGCGGTTTCTGTCTATCGGTGCATTGGTAGATTGATTATGACCAAGAAAGTAAACACCAGGGGTAATTCAAGCAAAGAACGTGATGAATGTGTGTTATATTTTGCCTTATCGATTTAGGTGTAGGTTCTGGGAAGACTCTGAGTTTATGCTTCTTGTGGATGTGATGTGCAAGGAAATAATGCAGCAGGTTACTTCTTTGAGAGGGTGTTAATGTGCTAGCAGACGGTTGGAGTTTGGTTATATTCGGGACCCGGTCAGAGTGGGTGACTCTCAGCAACGGTCCTAGTAGGTTCAAGAACTAAAGTGCAGCGCCTAAGGATTTCGGATCCATTGTGAGGTTAAGGATCGAGTTTTGTAGTGGATTATAAAAGGCAGCATGGAGTGTACTATGTTATCATCGGGTATGCAGTACAGTATTTGAGGAAAGAGAGAAATAGCTTCGGATTCGCGGAAGGTCTTGCAGAATGGGTGTACCAGTTGGAGATGTTGTTGTGCGCATGAGGAGGGTATGAGATGGTTCATGAGTATTGTGACAATGTGGTCTCATGATTCGTTTCACTCGGGTTGAGTGTGGATTTAGTTCGCTAAGTTTCGAATGGAGCTATTATTATTTCTAAGGCAAGTCGAGAGTAAATTGGAAGAAGTTTCGTCGGTTAGTAATGGGTGAATCAGCATGATTGTGGCAATGATCAGTTCCTTCGGCACGTTAAGTTATACAGGTGGTTGGTGGTTGTACGTGCGGGTTTGAAAGCCACCATAATTTGATTGATTTGGGAGATATTTGATTCAAATGGCCTTGTTATGTGTAAATGGGTCCGGGAAGAGTTATGGCGATTTAGACCACAACTTTAGGTTTGTATTTTCTGCAGTTATGGAAATTCAGTTGCGTGTTGCAATGTTTCTTCTATAATGAGTTAAGTGAAAGATTTCTAGCCAATGAAGTATTTATTCTACTAGAAGTTCAGGGATATGATGAATTCTTGTACACTCGTGTAGCGGCATGATAGGTGCAGCGGGCGACATGGGAATTGGATGTTGAGGATCAAGGTTGCGGTTCCCTGTTGATAAGAATGTCACGAGATCGGATGAGCAGAGAAGGATTCAAATGTTTAGAGTGAGATGGACTTATCTTATTGTGACCTGAGAATGGTGTTCTGTGGAAGAGGCATTGTGTATTGATTTGCGAATTATGATTTGCCTTATAGAATTAGTACGGTTTGTGGTGTAGAGGTGCAGATTTTTGCTACCTGGTGCGGAAGGTCATGAGAGCGTGCCCCACAAGGAAATTGTATAAGTGTGGAATGTTAGTCATTTGATTGTGTAAGATTAAAGCCAAGTATGGAAATTATAGTAATATCGCAAATGTGAGAGTTTATGCCTCAGAGGTATTCTATTCCTTGGGTTGTGGACTGTGTGAGTTTGTTCCGAATTTGACGGCTATTCTTATGTGTCATAGAAAAGGTTATTATGGATCCTTGAAGGGTGTTTTGCCCAGTATGGTATGATCAAAATCGGCTTGAGGTGCGTTGGTGGGTCTAATGGGAATGTGTGCTCTACATCAGGTCGGATGTGTTCGTTCAACATTGCATTGCTTGCGGAGGAATCTTCGGGCGTTATATGTTGTGTCTGTCGTCAGCTATTCCATATAATACTCTATTATGAAATGTGGGTTATGATATGGCTTGATTATTCGCATATTTGTTGTGATCCCGTGTAGCTTGTGGTGTTATATGATAAGGATGACTCTCGAGATGCAGGTCATTTATCGCACCTTAGTTTTGCTTGGGTTTTGTAGCATATGGCACTATCCGTCTCCCAGGGTTGTATTTTTGCACTTGACGTGCTTGCGGTCGATATTCGCTACTTCGTACGTATAAGCATTTTGGCTTGATGGGTATTCCTTTATTTATTGTTATGTGTGGATCGGGCTACACACCGTAACAGTGAGATGATGAGTACAGTTCCCTATATCTATCCTTGTGTATTTTACTTCCTATTCTCTAATAAGGTCCATAGCGTCTGTTCGACCATTTTATTCATTATGCAGGCTGGGAAGTTCCTTTCCAGAGTTCGCTTTTCCTAATGTATCGCATTCGAGTTTGTAGATCATTGGCGCATTATTGGCGTCATATGAGGTTTTTGGTTATGTTTTAGATGGCTTATTGCATGAGCAGCTTGTACTGGGTGAGACGAGGTTTGGACCTGTGTCGTTGCGATCGGAGTTATGTAGGGTATATTAAAGGGAAAATATCATTATTCTGCTCAAAATTAGGCAATGGTCCTTGTTAGGAGGAGAGACTCCATGATTGGCTGATTTGGTGGGTGGTAATGCGTTTCTACGCATCTCTTCTGTTATGGCAGTATTGCGAGAGTTGCATCGGGCTTATATGTGTTACGAGGTGTATTGCGGGCACCGGGATCGTGGAATTATAGCTATTACGGTCAGAGGATATTATTGTGATCAAGCAATTTATGTGGTGTATGGTGTGATTTCAACGGAGGAGCATGGTCATGCTGGGTGCAGTGTCTGGTAATTGATGCGGTGTTCGTATGTTAGAATTATTCTCGTGGAAAATTTCGAATGTTGGAACTTGGTTCTAAAGCTTGTTAGCTAAGGTTATAGGGAGGATCTTCAGTTTGGCTCCACTCTGGCTCGAGCTAATGTGCCCAATGATTTGCGAGGGCACGGGTAGGTGCATAAGGTGTAAAATAGTGATTTTGGACAACTCCGGAGCAGTTCTCGGCACGTTCAAGGACGAACGTATGCTTAAATAGGGGAGAATGTAATGATACAACTGGTCATTTTGAGCTCTATTGCGTCGTACGGCGGTTTGAGGCCTTGGGTAGATTCACTTCATGTATTATGACTTGTACGCGTAGTCGGAATCTAATTTCGGAAAGTTCGGAATTGATTTGGAAAGGAATTTCTAAATTCGGAAGCTTTAAGTTGGAAAAATTGACTAAGGTTTGACTTTTGAGTAAACGACCTCGGAATCGGGATTTGAAGGTTCCAATAGGTTCGTATGATGATTTCGGACTTGAGCGTATGTTCGGGTTGAGTATCAGGTTGCGCGGGAGCATTTCAGCGCTTATTATGGAAAGTTAACAATTTGAAAGTTTAAGAATTTCTTAAGTTTGACTTGAAATGAATTTTGTGTAATCGATCTCCGTTTGGAGCTCTGAGCCTTGGAATAGGTTCGTATCGTGATTTGTGACTTGCACATAAAGTTTTGCGTCATTCCGGGATGTTTAAGCATAATTCGGACGCGTTCTGCGAAGTTTGAAGGTTGGAAAGTTGAAAGAAAGGTTTTAGCTGTCGATTCGCAATTTTGATGTTGTTTGTCGTGATTTGAGGCTTCGACTAAGTCCGTATCGTGTTTTGGGATGTGTCGGTATGTTTGGACGGGGTCTCGGAGGCCTCTAGTACGAATCAGATTGGAAACTGATAGAGTTTGGACTTGGGAGAGATGTTGAGGCAGCAGGGATATGGTGCAATCACACCTGCATCGAAAGGGCTGCAGGTGCGAGCCCGCAGGTGTGTTGTTGTGGTTGCATAAGTGACATTTGTTGTGGTGCGATCCCGCAGATGCGAAGGATGCTCCGCAGAAACGAAAAACTAGATGGGCAGCTGGGGTCGCAGTAGCGGAAGGTCTCCGCACATGCAGGAGCACATGAGCATGGAGTGAACCACAGAAGCGGTCGCACAGGAGCGGAATTTTGTCCGCATAAGCAGTTGTGGCTGGTGGTCCGCAGATGCGATAATCACTGGGCAGAGGGCTTCTTTAAGAACGGGGTTTGGCTCTCTTTCTTTAATTTTTCACTTGGGTTGGCCGAATTTGGGGAGCTAGTTTGAGGGGATGTTCATCAGACAACACGAGGTAAGTGATTCCCATCTATTACGAGTTATATACTTAGATTACATGTGGATTTAAACATGAAAACATTGTAGTAATTGTGTGACTTTTGAAGAAACCTAGAAATTGGTAATTTTGGATTTTTCACCATGATTTTGAAAATAGAATTTGGAATAAATTGTATATTTGAGTTCGTGGTGTTAGGGGTAAAGTTTATCTTCGAAACTTTTCGGAATCCGGACACGTGGGCCCGAGGGTTGACGAGCGTCCGTACGTAGCTAAATTCATGTTTTTGTCCGGGTAGACTTAGGTTCACACCATGCTGTAATTGTACTATAGGGGTAATCTTTGTTCGTTTAATACCCTTATTTCGCGTTGCGACCTGAGATTAGACCTGTGTAGAGTGATATACTTGCTATTGTAGAGATTTGTCAGGCTTCATGATTAGAAGAGGAATAATTGTACTTCTCTTACGAATTTCTCCCGCGCTATGTTGTTTCATCGAAAAGCTTTCCTTAAAATTCATAACTCACACGTTTATTTGTGAGTGGGGTCAAGGACTCGTTAAAGCTTCTTATTCTAATAGGATCGGGTCGTTCGCCTCGGCACGATTATGTACCACACTCTCATGGAAGAGGGTCATTTGCCTCGGCGGTATAATAGATGCATCTATGGTTTGTGTCGTTACACTCTCGGCAGTGAACACAATATGATGGGATCTGGCCATACGCCTCAGCATTTCTATAAAATACTCTTACGAAATCGTGCGTAACCAGCATTTCTAGCATTTCTATAGAAATGCTAGAAACCAGCATTTCTATAAAATACTCTTGGAATGTGATGACCTATTTGGTGAGGTCCTATATATATATATATATATATATATATATATATATATATATGCTCCGGTTGAGGAGGTAACTGCTAATTGAGAGCTCAAGTTTATTGTCGAGAGGAGGATTGTACCACGTATTTATACTTGCTTATTTTGTTTATTTACTCTGCCTCACTCTATTTACTTCTTACTGTACATGATTTATTAGACCACTAGTAAGTGTCGATGTCGACCCTTCGTCACTACTTCTCCTGTATTAGGCTAGATACTTACTGGGTACGTGTTGATTTACGTACTTATGCTACACTTGATGCACTTATTGTGCAGGTACATTTATGTCTGGTGGTCTTTTGGGCGCAAAGTCACGGCCATTGCGGGTACTTTACCGTGAACTATATACCATGTTACGATCGGCAGCATGTAGAGTCTCCATCAGAGTTATTTATATTCTCCTGTCTAATTTGTATTCTAGACAAATGTTGTATTTGATTTTATTTCCTAGTTGATGCTCATGCACTTGTGACATCGGATTTTGGGGGCTTATTCTGGATGTTTGGTATTGTAGTGCACGTAATTATTATTATTTTACCCTGTAAATTCTATTTCATTCTATTTAATTAATGAAAATTATGATTTCAAAATTCTATAATGAGTAATTAAGTTGATCAATCATCGTTGGCTTGCCTAACGGTGGTGTTAGGCGTCATCACGGCCTTTAGTGGATTTTGGGTCGTCACATATGTCTTCTTATTGAACTTTATGATTTGATTCCATTATTGTTCTGTACCGGTTTAAAGGATGAAACTACACAGGTGATAGCTAGTATTATTTAATTATTTGTGTTTCTCTTACCTCGCCGTGTTTATTTATGATACTTATTGAGTACATTGGGTCGGTTGTACTTATACTACACCCTGCACTTAATTGTGCAGATCCAGATTTGGGGACCAGTTATCAGCAGTAGACTTGCTTGTTGGACTATCTGCTAGAGACGAGGTAAAGCTGCATCCTTGGTATTTATTGCTTGTTGGACTATCTGCCAGTGTATTTATTGTTCAGTTTCAGACTTGTATTTCGTTGTAGAAGCTCATGACTCTGTATTTACTAATTTTTAGGGATTGACTTTGTATTAGCAGTTATATTGTATTGAGACCTCAAATTTATGCTATTTCTATAAATTTCGTCATTTTGTTTACCTTCGTTATCATGCTTCGTCTTGACTAGCCGGTGTGTTAGACGACATCACGACGAGTAGGTTTTGGGTTGTGACAAGAGTATACCTAGAGCACACCTTTAAGTACTATTTCATAGGTTTCAGACATTTTATCATATTTTCAGCAATGGAGCTAGGATTTGGGCGATTTGGGAGGCGACTTTCACCTCATGTATTGGGGTAAGTGTTTTGTACTCGGTTTTGATTATATTTCATCATTTTATATTCTTTTATGGCATTCGATTGGTGATTTCAAAAGAGAAATTGGGGATTTTTGTCTAAAGTTTCTTAAAGTAAATTTTTGAGTTTTGAACATCGAATTGGAGTTGAATTTGAGTGAAATTATTATGGTTGGAATTTGTAATTGGATGGGTTATCAAATTTTGTGAGTTTTGTCGGGTTCCAAGGTGCGAGCCCGGGTTTGACTTTTTGGTTGACTTTGAGTAAATATATAAAGATTCGGCCTTTATCATTTGGGATTGTTTCCTTAGGTATTATTTGATGTTGTTGAGTTGCTTTTGGCTGGTTTCGAGCCGTTCGGAGATTGATACGTGCGGGAGGGCGTTTCTAGAGTAATGCTTGGCTTGCTCTTTATTGGATTTGGATTGTTCGAGGTAAGTGACATATCTAAACTTGGATTTGAGGTTATTTATCCCCTGGAATTATGTTATAAGATATGTATTGGGGTGACTCACATGCTAGGTGGCAAGCGTGTGGGCGTGCACAGGGTAATCATGATTCAAGTTGACTATTAGACTATGACCAGACTTGTTTTTTCTGTTATATCGTGTTACATCCATGTTCTCGCTGCTTGTTTGATTATTGGAGTTGTGAATCATGTTAGAAGACATGTTCAGGCTATGTGATTATTTGGTTGAGGCCTAGTGAACTATTTTCGTTGTTTTGAGTTATCAGATTTAACTGTAATTATACACTCAATCATGGTTCTTCATTTGCATATCATATCTCAGTCTCCGTTCATCATTCATCATTACATCGCATGTTATCATTGTTTTTCCATATGTGGAGTTGTTGGGCTGAGTGGTATGAGATTGTGAGCCCTTGAGACATGAGAGGTTGATGACTGAGGTGGGCTGTAGAACTAAGTTGAGAGTGTTATTGTGGATCGGGCTACGCACCGTAGCAGGCCATGTTGGCTTTATTATTATTATGGATCGGGCTGCACATCGCAGCAGGACTTACAGGCTTTTGATTAGTGCTTGGGCAGGATCTGCCCCTCTGGAGTCTGACATAGCAACAGTGAGTGCATGCATAGTGATATATATATATATATATACACGTGCTTTGGTGAGGGGCTTATGAGCCAGGCACCCGTACAATGCTGAGTGATTGTGTGTGTGTGATGAAATAGGAAATTGAGACAGACAACTTTAGTATGTTGAGGGTGAGAGTACCTTGAAATATCACCGTAAAATCATTTATTTGTCATGCATACTTGTCATATAGGTATAGAGATGCATTTTCCTCATGCTAGACGGTATTGTAACATTCAAGCTTTGACATGTACATTTGACATGTAGGCATTGAGATGTATTCCCCATGCTCGACGGTATATGATAATTGATGACTAGAGATGCATACTAACATGTAGTCATAGAGATGTACTTTCCTCATGCTATCTGATAGTGAAATGTCTTATCTGTTGTTGAAACTTTGGGAAAAATCACTGTTTTCTCATATACTCATATTTTGGTGACTCCGGTAAAAGATTTGGGGTTTACTGTTATACTTGAAAAGCATGTCTACTTTTTCATAACCGTGAATGAGCTGAGCATAATATAGTTTCAGTTATTTCTTGTACTGCTTTCATTATTTCGAGTTGTTATTTGGCTATTGGTGTTGGACTCTGACCGTTTTTTGAGCTCGTCACTGCTTTCAACCTAAGATTAGGTTTATTACTTATTAGGTATATGGGGTTGGTTGTACTCATACTATACTTCTGTACCTTGTGTGCAAATATTGGAGCTGATGTAGCTGTGTATGGAGGGAGCTGGCATTGAAGATGTACATGTGTTTCGGTTATAGCTGCCTCTTGTTCTTGGTAGCTTTAGATTTGTAAATCTATTTATGTATAATTTGAACAAATGATGTATTTATTTCGTACCAGCTTTGTAAAATTCTAAGTCTTTGAAACTCATGACTTGTACTACCAATCCTTGGAATTTTTTATAGAAAACTCAGTTATCTTGTTTATTGATTTTTGTTATCCTAATTGAGTTGTGTTGTCTATCATTTGGCTTACCAAGCGGGTAATCATGCGGGATGGTTTCCCATCACACGGCTTACCAATCTATTCGACTCGAAGGAAGGTTGTACGACTTTTTGACTTTACAAGAATAGTTTCATCGGTGGAAGGGAGGGAGAGGTTTTGAAATGGGTTAGGTGCCACCACGACTAGTTGGATTTTCGATCATGACACGTCATTACCTTCCGAAGGACATTCAATAGGCGGGGACTTTGTCTAACCATTCTTCTTCTATTTATTATGGTTTTCTTCTTCCTCTTTCGATTCTTTCCACACACTAATTAAACTCTCAAAAAAATCTATTCATAAGAAAAGCAAAATACATATAGATTGTGGGAAAAAATTCGTCAGCGAAATTGTTTCACCCTATTTTGCACTAGTCAAAACAAGATTCAACTTGTAATTTCTCTATTATTGATAAAGAGAGTTGCCGCCTAATATTTAATGGTATACTAGGGTACCCATATAATTATTAAGTCATATTCTTTATTAGTCTACTAACCGATGAGATTATGAGTAAGTGTTCTTGTTCTTCTAAGGGAAAGGTGTTAGACACCTCTTAAAATCTATCTGAGGTAGCTCCATAGGACTTAGACTAGATTTGGAATTAATTATTTATACTATGCCTTAACTAGTGTTCTAGAAATATGGTAGGGCATAATTCTTACAAAGGGAGGGTGTAGTTTAAAAGGATATGAATTATAGAGGAAAATAATGTTAGTGCATGTGTACTTGAAAGAAGCTTTTGAAATAGATATAGGATGTTTGTATTTAAGAAAGCATGTGAAAAGGGAGGACTAGATTAAAACATTTGTTCCCAAAGCATGGAGGTGCATATTGTTCTAATGGGGATAAAGGGCACTATGGGAGTAGGCCTACGATGTACCTTGATCTTTTAGACTTGGAGAAAAATCACTTTTTGAAAATCCTTTTAGGCGACAGCAGTTCATATTTTCAAAATGATTTTCTTCCCTTTTGAAGATAAATCTTATGTTTCTAATCTGATTTGTTTAAAAGAGGAGCTGTCATCCTTTGCTATGCTTCGGGCTTCAAAATCCTTAAGAAATATTAGCAAACAAACACAGCAGAATAACTTATAATTAGCGAATATGGGTTTGGTTACTAACTAATACTTCTTTTAACCTTATGTTATTTAAGGCTTGCCTAAGTTTCATACGACTCAAGGTATAAAGTAAATCATTCAATCAAATATATAATTGTTGTACACATGTGAGATTGAAGAACAACAAAGAAGCAACAAAGTGCGACAAGGCAGTAAACAAAAGTAACAGAGCAATAAATAATAAACGAGTTTAGAGGGAGCGGATTGGACTCTACTATTTGGGTCTCAAACAGACAGGACCAGCAGTAGTAGAGATAGTGACATCTGTCTTCTAATTTTTAGAAAATACAGCAAATGCTGGACTTGGTCCTGAGTTCTCAAGAATTCGGCAGGCCCACACAAATGTACATCTTCAAATAAAAGAAACAAAAGGTCATTAGATACATATTTTTCATTTCAACTATGTATGAAACACATAAGCAAATGATTGGAAAAAATATAACAAAATATTGATACTCAAATGCTATGAGAAACTTATACTAATGTGGCAGTTATACAGGGAAAACAATTTACATTGAAAACTTTTCGTTGTCATTAAACACTAAACCCAAAGAGAACAACATATGTCAATGGATTAAGGGCTAGGGAGAAAGTTTTACTCAAGGTCGATGCCCCCTTTGAATCCCCTGACACTTCAAAGTTTCGAAGGGTCTCAAGGCCCAGGGCAATGCTTGTGCTATGGAAAGCAGCCCAACCTAGAGTTAAACTCTACTTCAAAATACCCTAACCACTAACGACTCATTTTACACTATGGGTTTAAGTACCAATGAGGCTATTTCAATATAAACTAACTACCACAATACAATCTACGACAGAAGTATACTTCTCCCTTGGCAGAATAACATAAGGACAAAAGAACTGTTTCATTTTATGACTTCATCTCTAATACCAAATGAATGATGGTCAGATTTTAAACACATATGGGGGGCAGAAACATTATAGTATTACTGTTAAAGATCTAAAGACTTGGGATCACATTTAAAGAATACGTAAGGAGCACAGAAATGTAGATTCTTCTACCTTGGTACACTAATTACAGATTGGTTAGCTTAGGTCTTACCACCAGTACATGTATAGATTAACAGCACTACTTGGAACCTTTTACAAACATTAATAAAGGTTCAGACAAAAGTCATGATTAGCAACTTCTACAAATGTTATTAAAGATACCATAACGTAATCAAAACTCTTAGCATGACTACAAGCTTAAAGATTCAAACATGGAATTCTTAAGGTACTTAACAAGATCCCAAGTTATCAACCCTACTTCATTTGTAATTGATGGCAGAACCACATCTTCATAAGAACACTAATCTTATATTGAAATAGGTAGACTATGTTTCCTAAGTAGTAACAATAAGAGGTTCACTTAGAATTTACAGATCAGATTCAATTCTAATTAGCAGGGAAAGAAAAGACTGGGTAAAAATTCAAAATAAAGTACACAAACATGAGATCATGAAGACAACCATGGGTACATACAATATTTCAAATCAACTACACATAGATACTTTAAATAAGGTTATGATCTTACACAGACAGGGTGAGTTTCACCTATTATAAAGCCAAGCCAGCAATGTCATAAAAGGGGGTTATAGACAAGGGAAATATTGTACCAACTAGGTTTAACTCGGAAATACAGATTAAGGTTAACATCTAAATATGATGTAGTTATGTATTAACTTGAAAACTGTTATCATTCAACTATAACAAACACAACTATAACCTATTTTATGAAAAGATAAACTTGATCTTAACAGAATATATGAAGAAGGGTTACTGATATCAATAAAAGTTCACCTTAACAAGAATGTTTCATATATAGAGACCTAGATATGCAACCAATAATTAAATATGAACAAAAGAATGTCATAATAATAACTCAGAAAGTTGCTCTTAGAGTTAAGAGACACAGATATAGAGAAGGATAGCACTTAAACACTTAAACTTCTCATGCTTAAGTTTAATGGTGAAGGATATAAACTATGAACTTTTTAGCTTTATCCTAGTTAGGATTATCAAAACATAATCTCGACCATAAGACAAACATAATGCAGGAAACAGTGTGTAGAGATGTAGATCACAACAAAATCATTAATAGAAAATCTGAAACCTAGGCATGCATGAGAGCTCATTAAAGCACATTAAAGAAACTTAATCATGTAGACTATTTGAAATCAGAATTAAAGTCAATAAGGTCACATAGCAATCTAGTCAATTCCAATCTGAGATATTTAGAAACATGACAAATGATCACAAATCAATAATAATACCTTATCACGAGCTAGAGATAACATTTCTATAATAATGACAAACATCATAAATGAATACAATTAACAGAAGACAATAGAATATTTATGACATTCGATTAAAATAATCAAAAGAGAAAAGTTGGGAGGTATATTGGCCTTCTCTAGGGCAGCAGACCAAACAAAAATTCCTTCTAATTGCCTAGGACCCAAAACATCAAGCTTGAATCAATAAAAGCACTCAGAAACAAAAAGAGAAAGGTTGGGAGGTGTAGTGGCCTTCTCTAGGGCATCAGACCAAACAGAAATTCCTTCTAATTGCCTAGGACCCAAATCATCAAGCTTGAAGTAGTGAAGGCACTCAGAAACAAAAACAGAAAACCAAAATTCAGTAAGAAACCCTAATTTTTTATGAATTCTTAGTATTACTTTTTTGTTCGTGTGAGGTCTTATGTGTTTGGTGAGAGTATTGAAGGCTCCTTTTATAGTGGCATTCAATGCCTATAGGGTTCAACAAGATTCAAAAATAATAGTGGAAGATAACGGTGAGCCGATGATGTGAGCAAGATTGGGAAAAATCTAAAGAGACAGAGTGAAATCAGCATGAATCGGAGTGAATCTGAGAAAACAATGAGTGAGACTCTTACCTAAGTGCACTACAACCGTTACAAGTGAATAATTCACCGGGTAAAGACCGGAGGTCCAGAGGTCATTGCATTTGACCTCTGGTTCAGAATAATCATCATGAGGAGCTCATGCATGCTCCAAATAATCATCTGTGGTTGATTCCTTCATGGCAGGTCGAGAGAGTTTAGAGAGGAAAAGGAAAGAGAGGCGGCAAATTCAATAGGAAATGATTATAGGGTTTGAGAGATTGGGGGGTTGTCTTTAGGTTAAACTTAGGAGATCAAATATGGACCGTTGATCTTTGAGATCAACGATCCTGATAATTTGAGACTAAACAATGTTTATGGACAAAATTTGGGTCGTTATATTCCTTGGTTCAGCGGCCAAGATTAACCTCGCTGGGGTTATTAAAATTAAAAGGGAAATGGAGATAAATTCTAGGTCGTTGATCTGTGGGATGGGCGGCTCAGATCAGTTGTGTTTCTTTTGTGGGGGGATGAGAGCGATGATGTTGCACGCGGTGATTGGTTCCAATGTGATGGCAAAGATTGCCAAAGTGGGAAGGGAGAGATTGCTTGGAATGGGTATTTTCGGATTGGGCTTGGGTGTTGGGCTGGAGATGATTTAAAGAATGGCCAATCAGTCTATAATAGAGAATTGCAATTATAGCTTTTAGCCTCTTTTGATCCTTTTTATCATTAAATTAAACAAGCTTAATAATTTTCAATTATAATTATTATATACATTACTAACTATTATAATTAATTATTTATAAATATGTCTTTTGTTTTGAATTACAGCATTAATTCTAAATGATTAACATGGTAGTCTAATTCACTAGAAATTAAGGAGTAATTCATCAAATCAATTATAAGGCCTATGTGATGTATATATATAGAGGTTATTTTAATAATCTTAAAATACTAAGTATATTTATAATTACATAATACTAATGCTAGGTGATTAATTTCAAAACTAATAATTAAGTAATTTATAGAAATAGGTATTTATTATTAGAAAATACTGTCAAAATATTTATTATAAATTATTAACTATAAGTAAATTAATTTTAAAATGGAGGGTCAAAATTGGCCGTCAACAGAAATACCTTCCCACGCCGAAAATATTGGAGGGATTGAAATTTTCACTGGAAAAAGCCTTCTTCTAATCTAGCAGACACACTATAATGATCCGACCGGTCATTTTGTGTATATGAGCCCCAACTCCCCTTTTGATGCTTCACACATGTCTATTTATCGTTTTATGGCTTGCAGTATTGGTTATTTTCGTTCCGAAAAGGTTTTGGGTTGATTTTGACCCTTTGGTTCTTCGATTAGAAGTCTAAGTTAGAATTTTTTTATTTTTATGATAACGACCCCGGAATGGTTCTTTGACGGCTCCAATAGGTTTGTATCGTAATTTTGGACTTGGGCATATGCCCGAAATCAAATTCGAAGGTCTCTAGGTTGATTTGACTTATTTTTCCAAAAGTTGGCGATTTGAGCTTTAGAAGATTTCCCAAGTTTGATCGCATGTTGACTTTTGGCTATCGGGTTCGGAAATTGATTTTGGGACTTGGAATACGTTTGTTTTGCTATTTTGAACTTGTCTGCAAAATTTGGTGTCATTTGCAGTTAATTTGATATGATTCAGATGCTTGGTTGAAATTCTAGATGTTCTTGAACTTTTTGTTCAAATTCATGCGTTCTGGTGTCCGATTCATAAATCTATATTTTATTGTTGTGTTGTGATCCGCGATCAAGTTCGTATGATATTTTTAGACTTATGTGGATGTTTAGTTTGGATCTCTGAGGGCTCGGATGAGTTTCAGACATGTTTTGTAAAGGTTTGCACTCAAATATAGGTTGTTGGTGTGCTGGAAGTGCAGTTGTCGCAATTGCGAGTACCAGCTTTGCAATTACGAACATGACAGGGGGGGACTCAGATATTGCAATTGCGATACCTGGTTCGCATTTGCGAAGATTAGGCTTAGGAGGGCTAGCTCGCATTTGCAATAAAAAGGTCGCATTTGCGAAATCTATGTCGCAATTGCGACATCTCCTGGGCTTGTCAGTAGCCGCAATTGCGAGACTTTCTAAGCAATTGCTACGAATCGCAATTGCAAAACTAATGTCGCAATTGCGACATCTGCAACTGAAAAAAGTTTGGAACGTCGGAATTTTATCCCATTTTAGAACCCTAGGAGGCGATTTGGAAAAAGGGTTTTCATCTACAAATATTGGGTAAGTGATTTTAATCAGTTTTCAACTATATTTCATGATTATATCTAATATTTAACATCAAATTTATAAGAATCAAAGAGGAAATATGTGGATTTGTTTCAAAGTTTTGAAAAATGAAAATTTGTGTTTTGAGAGTCGATTTGAACTCAGATTTGAAAGTAAAATACATATATGGACTCGTGAGGTTATGGGTAGTCGGAATCTACCCTTGGACCCGGATTTTTACCGACCGGGCTCGAGGGTTTACTTTTGTTGACTTTTATTGAATTGTGTAAAGTTCATAGATTTATCTTATCGTAATTTGTTTCCCTTACATTGTATCATGATATTAAGTCATTTTTAGTTACATTTGAGCCATGTGGAAGCGCATTTTAGAGTAAAACTAATTTCGAGGGTTTATTTGGCCTAGTTGAGCTAAGTATCTTGTCTAACTTTGTGTGGGAGAACCACCCCTTATCTAATTTTGCTCTCATATTCATAAATATTAGGTGTAATAATCAATGGGTATTCAATATTTATAAACAAAAGTAATTAGAATTCACTTACCTCTTCAACCTAGGTAGAAAGATCTCCAAAATTCCCGAAATGAAAGAAAAACTCAAACCCTCGATTTTTAAACAACTGCCCAGCGATACCGCTCCTGCAACCCAGAAGTCCGCTTCTGCGGAGCCGCTCCTATGGTCTGAAATGCGCACTTGCACAAACCACTTATGTCCTGACCCTACGCTTTTGCGGTCGGGTTGCCGCATCTAAACATGCGCGCCTGCGGGGAAACGTTACGCACTTGCGGTCCTTCCGCTTCTACGGTTCCCTTCATCGCAGAAGCGCTGCTTCTGTGGAGATATATGTTTCGCATATGTGATCCCACTGCTTCCAGCCTCCTTCCGCATCTACGCCCATATCGCTGCACCTACGGTGCCGCATCTGCGGCCATTCCCATCGCAAGTGCGAACGCACCAGAAACCTGAAACTTCAGCACTTATCCAAAGTGCAACCAGGCTCCGCCAACCATCGAAATCACTCCTGAGGCCCCTGGGGGTCATTCAAACATACCAACAAGTCCTAAAACATAATATGAACTTGCTCGAAGTCTCCAATCATATCAAACAACACCAAAACCACAATTCATACATCGATTCAAGCCTAATGAACAATTGAACTTCCAACTTCTAAACCTAATGTTGAATCATACCAAATAAACTCTGATTGACTTTAAATTTTGCATACAAGTCAAAAATGACACAACGAACCTATTCCAACTCCTGGAACCGAAATTTGAACCCGTTATCCACAAAATTCACTCTAGGTAAAACTTCACAACCTTCCAAACCTTCAACTTTTTAACTTTTGCTAATTCAAGCCAATACGACCTACAGACCTGAAAATCAATATCCGAACATACTCTTAAGTCCAAAATCACCATACAAAGCTATCGGAACTATCAAAACTCTATTCCAGAGTCGTCTATACATAAGTCAAACTCAGGTCAACTCTATCAACTTAAACTTCCATTCTTGGGACTAAGTATCCCAATTCACTCCGAAAACTTTTTGAAACTAATATGACCACACCCGGCAAGTCACATAACCACAAGGAAACATATAATAAGCAATAAATAGTTAATTTGGGCTACGATAAATAAAATTACCGGCCGAGTCGTCACATATGTAAAACTAGGAAATTGAATGCTGACATGTGTAATTTGAAAGACAAAACAAACCTGTAATTTTCACAAACAATTAAAAACTTCATCACACCCATTGTCGTCTTCTTCCTTCCCCTACGCGCTCAAAATTGAGTGAGATACACTCACTTCCCGAGAAGGTGTGCACAAGACACATATGCTAATAAGAAGTGTCTATTTGATCATAAGACTAGTTAAGGTATTAAACTAATAGTTGATGTTATGTTTGAGTGTCTATCTATGTATTTTGTCCAGTTCAAAAGGTTAAAAATTTTCTCTCTCTAAAATTAGAACACGCCTCACACGCTGCCTTCTTTTATTCCCGTTTATAGCCTTTATTCTCTCTGTTCCTCTGATTTATTCTATGAGACCACCGGATGGCGCACCTCAGGTATGTACGGCCCTCAATAACTCTACTCCAAAATGAGCAATTTGGAATCCTAGTATTTTTAAGGGATTGTCGTATGCTACTGCTCTATCTACACCATCTAGTTCTACTGCGACCTTTGGTTGTCAAGAGCGTGAACTGGTGAAATCTAGAAGGACCACCCATAATGGTATGCCCACAGTGATTTTCAAGACTAAGGATTATTATGAGGTCATGGCAGATTCTTGTCGGAGAACTATAGTTGGTCGATGTTTGAAGCCTCCCCTCAAATTGGCTTAATTAGGTCAAGATTTTCTAAGAACATTTTCCTCAAAGGATCAGTGAAGATAGGAGTATATGATAATTTTAATATCTTCCTGAGCTTTACTAACGATGATGACCTTAGTCAGATTTCGTACAAGAGGATGATTGAGCTTGAAGGATATTAAATTTAGCTTCAGAAGTGGTCGCCAGACTTCAAACCAGATGAGGACATTCCAACAGTTCCAGTATGGGCTCTTCTACCAGGTTTGCCATTTTATATGCATAATTGGCACTATGCCAAGAATATTATCGAGGAAGTTGGTATCTCATTGGAACTTTACGTGGCCACTAAAATAATGAACAAACCAAGCATGGCTAAGGTGAGAGTAAAACTTGATCTTCTTAAGCCACCTTCTCATAATGTCTTTATAGGAGATGAAGATGATAACTCTCTACTTAAGGGATTTGAGTAGAAAATTGAATATAAAAATATCCCACAATATTGTAGACACGGGAAGAAATTGGGTCATTCGTTTTTCAATTGTAGAGCCTTGGAAAAGAAAATCTTTCTGAAAAAACGATTGAGGGAGAGATCATCAAAAATAGATACCAACCTAATTTCTCTAATAAGGAAGATCCTAAAAATGTGAGAGGTCCTATGAAATATATGCAACAAAGGGGACGGGAAGGACAAATGTATGAGAATCAAAGAGGAAATTTGTGGATTTTTTTCCAAGTTTTGAAAAATAAAGATTTGAGTTTTGAGAGTCGATTTGAACGCAGATTTGAAATTAAAACACATATATGGACTCGTGAGGTTATGGGTAGTCGGAATCTACCCTTGGACCCGGGTTGTGACCGGCCCGAGGGTTTACTTTTGTTGACTTTTATTGAATTGTGTAAAGTTCATAGATGTATCTTATCGTAATTGGTTTCCCTTACATTGTATCATGATATTAAGTCATGTTTAGTTACATTTGAGCCATGTGGAAGCGCATTTTAGAGTAAAACTAATTACGAGGGTTTATTTGGCCTAGTTGAGCTAAGTATCTTGTCTAACTTTGTGTGGGAGAACTACCCCTCGTCTAATTTTACTCTAAGATTCATAAACATTAGGTGTAATAATCAATGGGTATTCAATATTTATAAACAAAAGTAATTAGAATTCACTTACCTCTTCAACCTAGGTAGAAAGATATCCAAAATTCCCGAAATGAAAGAAAAACTCAAACCCTCAATGTTTACACAACTGCCCAGCGATACCGCTCCTGCAACCCAGAAGTCCGCTTCTGCGGAGCCGCTCCTGCGATCTGAAATGCGCACTCGCACAAACCACTTATGTCCTGATCCTACGCTTCTGCGGTCGGGTTGCCGCATCTAAACATGCGCGCCTGCGGGGAAACGTTACGCACTTGCGGTCCTTCTGCTTCTATGCTTCCCTTCATCGCAGAAGCGCTGCTTCTGCGGAGATATTTTTCGCATATGTGATTCCACTACTTCCATCTTCCTTCCGCATCTACGCCCATATCGCCGAACCTGCGGTGCCACATCTGCGGCCATTCCCATCGCAAGTGCGAACGCACCAGAAACCTGAAACTTCAGCACTTATCCAAAGTGCAACCAGGCTCCGCCAACCATCGAAATCACTCCTGAGGCCCCTGGGGCCCATTCAAACATACCAACAAGTCCTAAAACATAATGCGAACTTGCTCGAAGCCTCCAATCGCATCAAACAATACCAAAACCACAATTCGCACATCGATTCAAGCCTAATGAACAATTGAACTTCCAACTTCTAAACCTAATGTTGAATCATACCAAATAAACTCTGATTCACTTTAAATTTTGCACACAAGTCACAAATGACACAACGGATCTATGCCAACTCCCGGAATCAAAATCTGAACCCGTTATCCACAAAGTTCACTCTAGGTCAAACTTCACAACTTTCCAAACCTTCAACTTTTTAATTTTTGCTAATTCAAGCCAATACGACCTACAGACCTGCAAATCAATATCCGAACATACTCCTAAGTCAAAAATCACCATACAAAGCTATCAAAACTATTAAAACTCCATTCCAGAATCGTCTAAACATAAGTCAAACTCATGTCAACTCTATCAACTTAAGCTTCTAACCTTGAGACTAAGTGTCCCAATTCACTCCGAAAACTTTTCAAAACTAATATGACCACCCCGACAATTCACATAACCACAAGGGAATATATAATAAGCAATAAATAGGTAACTTGGACTACGATAAATAAAATTACCGGTCGGATCGTCACATATGTAAAACTAGGAAATTGAATGCTGACATGTGTAATTTGAAAGAAAAAACAAACCTGTAATTTTCAAAAATAATTAAAAACTTCATCACACCCATTGTCGTCTTCTTCCTTCCCCTACACGCTCAAAATTGAGTGAGATACACTCACTTCCTGAGAAGGTGTGCACAAGACACTTATGCTAATAAGAAGTGTCTATTTGATCATAAGACTAGTTAAGGTATTAAACTAATAGTTGATGTTATGTTTGAGTGTCTATCTATGTATTTTGTTCAGTTGAAAAGGTTAAAAATTTTCTCTCTCTAAAATTAGAACACGCCTCACATGTTGCCTTCTTTTATTCCCGTTTATAGCCCTTATTCTCTCTGTTCCTCTGATCTATTCTATGAGACCACCGGATGGCGCACCTCAGGTATGTATGGCCCTCAATAACTCTACTCCAAAATGAGCAATTTGGAATCCTAGTATTTTCAAGGGATTGTCGTATGCTACTGCTCTATGTACACCATCTAGTTCTACTGCGACCTTTGGTTGTCAAGAGCGTGAACTGGTGAAATCTAGAAGGACCACCCATAATGATATGCCCGCAGTGATTTTCAAGACTAAGGATTATTATGAGGTCATGGCAGATCCTTGTCGGAGAACTATAGTTGGTCGATTTTTGAAGCCTCCCCCCAAATTGGCTTAATTAGGTCAAGATTTTCTAAGAACATTTTCCTCAAAGGATCAGTGAAGATAGGAGTATATGATAATTTTAATATCTTCCTGAGATTTACTAACGATGATGACCTTAGTCAGATTTCGTACAAGAGGATGATTGAGCTTGAAGGATATTAAATTTGGCTTCAGAAGTGGTCGCCAGACTTCAAACCAGATGAGGACATTCCAACAGTTCCATTATGGGCTCTTGTACCAGGTTTGCCATTTTATATGCATAATCGGCACTATGCCAAGAATATTATCGAGGAAGTTGGTATCTCATTGGAACATTATGTGGCCACTAAAATAATGAACAAACCAAGCATGGCTAAGGTGAGAGTAAATTTTTATCTACTTAAGCCACCTATTCATAATATCTTTATAGGAGATGAAGAAGATAACTCTCTACTTAAGGGATTTGAGTAGAAAATTGAATATATCCCAAAATATTGTAGACACGGGAAGAAATTGGGTCATTCGTTTTTCAATTGTAGAGCCTTGGAAAAGAAAATCTTTCTGAAAAAAAGATTGAGGAAGAGATCATCAAAAATAGATACCAACCTAATTACTCTAATAAGGAAGATCCTAAAAATGTGAGAGGTCCTATGAAAGATATGCAACAAAGGGGACGGGAAGGACAAATCATGGAAGAGGATGATAGTAAGAAGAGAAGTGGAATAAGTGAACCTTCTAAAAGATCCTACAAACTCACTGGAGTCATTCTTCGCATAGATAAGTATCTCACAACTAATGAGACTATTGCTAAGAAAAGTACGAAGGAGAACAATGATTTTTAAGGAAAGGTAGTTAATACTCAAATGGAAGGTGTGCATAAGGAGGTACAAAACAATAGTAATGATAACGCTATTGAAGTCATTGGTGCACAACAGGGAATTAATGTTATTTCTCAAATTGNTAAAGATATGCAACAAAGGGGACGGGAAGGACAAATCATGGAAGAGGATGCTAGTAAGAAGAGAAGTGGAATAAGTGAACCTTATAAAAGTGCCTACAAACTCACTGGAGTCATTTTTGGCATAGATAAGCGTCTCACAACTAATGAGACTATTGCTAAGAAAAGTACGAAGGAGAGCAATGATATTTAAGGATAGGCTATTGAAGTCATTGATGCACAACAGGGAAATAATGTTATTGCTCAAACTAGATCATAGGCAAATATAAAAGACAATGCAGAACTAGTGTAAGAACATGAGTATCTACTCAACAACACACCAAATAGTATCATGATCAAAGAGCCGGGGAAGTTACTAGTTAACTTGTCCAATGTAGATTAGGAAATGGCTGGCAGCTCAAAATCTAAAAAGAACTCAAGAAAAAAAGGGAGCAGTAAAAGTATAAAGAAATTATGGAAGATGTTATCAAATGAGCTATGGATCAGAACACTATCATTACTCAAAGCAGCTTTGATGAATTGATGAAGGAGGAAGATAAAGGAAATAATGATGATAGACAAGTTAGTACGCATCAGGAAAAGAATCAAGAAGAAATTAATAAGGAAGAAGAAGAGGAAGCTACAGATGAATAGGCATATGAGTTTTCATTAGACGAAGAAAATACATCAGAAGAATCCTCAAATGAAAGTACAAAGAAAATTATACAAACTAGTATAGGTACTAAATCCGAAAGGGATTGAACTAAAGAGGTTGCTAGTGAGGCCTCTATGCAAGGGAACATATCCCCAACGACTTTGAACAGAAAAGACAACGAAGACATACAGGGAATCTCCTATTACTAGGAATAAGAATTTGAATTCAAAAAACCCTTCCAAATTATCTCTCACTGATTAAGGTGCTTATTGGAATATAAGGGGTATGAAATCTTAAGCTTCAAAAGAGAGAAGTTTCTTATTACAAGTCATAAGATCTCCTTAGTTGCTATTTAAGAATCATTTATCAAGGAGAATAAAATAGAAATTTATAAGCACGCTCTTGGTATGAAGGGGTGCTTAGCTAATTCCAGTAATAAAATCTAGAATTTTTGGTGTAACGATTTGAATTGCTCTATCTTTTCTAGTAAAGACCAAATGGTTACTTGCAGGATATCTAATGGATATTCTAATCATGAATCCTTTGTGTCTATAGTTTATGCCAAGTCTAAACCTACAGGGAGAGAAGAATTGTGGGGTTACACGAGAGCCTTTGCTTCTACTATCAATTATCTCTGGGCTGTGTGTGGGGACTTCAATAGTAATCCATCAATGGAAAGAAATAATGGGGAAATCCTCACAGACTTAGTAATAGCATCTCATTCATGGAGATACCAAATGACTGTGGCCTTGATGACATTGATTATAGTGGAAATAGGTTTACTTGGTGCAATGAAAGAAAAGAGCATGACATTATCTCGAAAAGACTAGATAGGATGCTCATTAATAATGAATGGAATGACTGTTTCTCCAGTATTAGTGTTCACCATTTGGCTAGAGTAAGCTCTGACCAGTGTCGTTTATTGATTTCTGTTGGAAATAACTCTGATAGTCATATCAAATACTTTGGATTCCTAAACTTCTAGGTGGTTATGAGTGATTTCATAATGTGGTGAGTAGTCATTGGAACTATCATGCAAGTGGTAATACTTTCTGGAAAGTACATCAAAATATGAAAAATATTAGCAAAGCTCTTAATATGTGGTCCAAAACCAAAGTGGGAGACATTTTTATGAGAGCTCATTTATCAGACGAAGAAGTCAAATATAGAGAGGGGATATAATCTAATTCTCTAAGTCAAGAGGACATAATGTACATGAACAGAGCCAAGTATAAGTTTAAACTTCATCACTAGCATGTGGATACCTTTTGGAGAGAAAAGGCCAATCTTAAATGGCTACTAGAGGGTGATAAGAATACTAAGTTTCTTCATTCTACAGTTAGAGGAAGAAGGAAAATCCTCCAGATCCACAGAATCAAAGTTGAAGATGAATGGATAGAAGGAGAAGATAACATTGGTAAGAAAACGGTGGGTTATTATCAAAATATATTTTCTTAGAATAACCATACAGTCGACATGAGTGTTTTGGAGAATATTCCAAGTACAATTGATGACACTGATAATTAGATGCTTATGGTTGATCCTACTCATGAGAAAGTCCAAGATGTTGTTTTTAACATTAACCCAAATAGTTCACCAGGACCAAATAGTTTCAACATCATATTTTTCAGAAAGCTTTGGGATATTGTGGAATTGGTCAAGGCTACTTTTAATGGTGAATAATTGCCTAAATATTTTACCAGTAGATGCCTAGTAATTATCCCTAAAGTATAATCCCTTCAAACCTTCTCTGAGTTTAGACCCATTAGTCTAAGAAATGTCACTCAAAAGATTATTTCTAAAATTTTGAAAGCTAGACTCTACTATCCTCCCTAAGATTATCTCTCTGAACTAGAGTGACTTTATTAAAGGGAGGGCTATAGGGGAGAATGTTCTGCTAGCTCAAAAAATTATCCATGAGATTAAGATAAAGAACAAAGGTGGCAATGTGATCTTCAAGATTGATATGAATAAAGCTTGTGACAGAATCTCTTGGCATTTGATATGTGCAATTATGAGAAAGATGGGATTTGCTGAACAATGGATACGTGTAATGTGGAATGTGATGTCAAATAGGTAGCACATTGTGATCATTAATGGAAAAAGACATGGATTCTTCATGTCTCAAAGAGGAGTTAAATAGGAGGATCCTATCTCACCATCTCTCTTTATAATTATTCCCAAAATTCATTCTAGTATTCTTAGCAAACGTTATGAAGATCATATATTCAATGGTTTTACTATGGAACCAAATGGACCTTAGATCAATCACCTATCCTATGTTGATGATTTGATTATTTTTTGTTCAACTAAATCACACATTAAAGCTGATTGTGGAGTGCTTGAAGAAGTGTTAAGAGAATTTAGGCCAAATCATCAATAGAGACAAAAATTGCTTTGATGGATGAAGGTATATCAAAAAAAAAAGTGAGAATTGTGGGTCATATCTTTCACATTCAGAGATCACAATTTTCTATAATTTATTTGGGATGTCCTCTTTTTCCCGGAAGGAAAACGATTCATTATTTTGCAAATATGGCCACTATAATTCTATAAAGAATTGGTTCCAGGGACTGCAACAGACTCTCTATTGGTGGTAAAGAAATACTGATAAAGTATATTCTGGTTGCTATCCCAATACATCTAATTTTCATTTGCCAACCCCCAAAGACTATTTTGAAGCAAATAGAAAAGATTTTTGCTAATTTCCTATGGGGTCAGAATGAAGGAAAACAAAAGCATCACTGGCAGCCTCGTAAAAACTTTGTCTTCCTACTTTTGAAGGTGGTTTAGGCATCAGATCCCTTCATTGATATGACATAAACATTAGTTGCTACGTTATGGTGGCAATTTAGAACTAATGACTCTCTATGGACTAAATTTATAAAGGCTAAATATTAAAAAAGAATTCATCCTTTGGCTCTAAAATAGAATTACAAGTACTCCCACAATTGGAGGAGAATGATGAAGAATAAAGATAAGGTTGATAACCTTATTCTTTAGAGAGTGAATGGTGGTAATTTAATTTTTTGGTGAGATAATTGGACGGGTCTAGGTAAGCTTGCTCAATATGCAGGGGCCTCTACCTTTATAAAAGGCAAAGTAGATTTATACATTGATAATGGAAACTGAAATGTTAATAAGTTAAGTTTGGCTCTCCTTGACAATGTTGTACCTCATATCCAAGGAGTTACTATTAACTCTACTGATCTAGCTGGTGTCCCTATTTGGACTGTAAACTCAGATGGGAGACTTACTTGTAAATCTACATATAACAATATCAGACATTCTCATAATTATTCCCTGGTATATAAAATGACATGGCAGAAGAATACTTCTTTCAAAATCTCATTCTATCTTTGGAGAATCTTTAGGAACAAAGTTGTTGTTGATCTTAATATGAGGAAATTTTGTGTCCAACTCCCTTCTATATGCTCGTGTTGTATCAGCCATGTTCAAGAAGATGGAGAGCATCTATTTCTAAAGAGCATGATTAGTGATACTATTTGGCTCATTTTCTTTAATAGACTTTTTGGCATTAATCATGGTCATGTTATCTTGAGACTACAAATAATCTCTTGGTGGATGGCTAAGAGAATCAACCCTATACAGAAGATGGCTTTACAGGTTTTACCAAGTATCATAATATAGAGAATTTGGAAGGCTACAAGCAAAAACAGGTATGAGAATGTCAGATCAAGTTTATGATAATTTAATTCTTATTACTCATAAGTAATTCAACAGCGTAACGACTCGGTCGGTCGTTTTGAGTATTATAATCCTGTTTCCCAATTTACTTCTCAATTTATGCCTTACAATTAATTTATGACTTATCGGATTGGTTGATTCGGGTCTGAAAGAATTTCGGAGTAAAATGAGACACTTAGTCTCATAATTGAAACCTTAAGTTGGAAAAGCATACCAGATATTGACTTATGTGTGAACAACCTCGGAATTTAATTCTGATGATTCCAATAGCTCCGTTTGGTGATTTTGGACTTAAGAGTGTGTCCGGAAAATTATTTGAAGGTCCGCAGTGGAATTGGGCTTGAAATGCCGAAAGTTGAATTTTTGGGAAGTTTGACCGGGGGGTTGACTTTTTGATATCGAGGTCGGAGTCCGATTCTGAAAATTGGAATAGCTTCGTTATGTCATTTATGACTTGTGTGCACAATTTGAAGTCATTCCGGATTGATTTGATGTATTTCGGCACAAGCTATAGAATTTGAAAGTTCAAAGTTCATTAGGCTTGAATTGAGGTGCGATTTGTGGTTTTAGCATTGTTTGATGTGATTCGAGGCTTCGATTAAGTTTGTATGATATTTTAGGACTTGTTGGTATATTTAGTTAAGGTCTCGAGGGGCTCAGGTGAGTTTCGGGGTAGTTTCAGACCATTTCTAGGTCATCTTTAAATGTTGGTTTCTGCCTACAGAGGTGTGCATCACGATCACAAATATTTGGTCGTGTTCGCGAAGAGCAAACAGCAGTTTGGGGCCTTGTGAATCGCCATCGCGATCGCGTAGAACAAAATCTCTGCTGTAGTGACCCGAATTTAGAAGCTTATATCTTGCAATATATAAGGAATTTGGAGATGATCCAAGAGTGTGAAAGTTGTAGCCCTTGATGTCTAGTTTTCAGAAAGGTAAACCATTTGCCATTTTAAGTTGTGTACAAAATGTTACGGTGGATACACTATAGGCTGTCTGGGAAGAGATTGGAATCCTCTGTTGCACGGGGCTGGCTTTGGAAGCTTATATCTAGCAATATATAAGAAATTAGGAGATGAGCAACAAATGAAAGTTATATCGCTTGGTGTCTAGTTTTCAGAAAGTTAAACCATTTAGAATTTGGAGTTTTGTACAAAAGGTTATGACTATTATACTAGAGGTTGTCTGGAAGAGTTGGGGAGTTTGTTCTTCGCGATCGCGATTAGTTTTTCGTGATCGCGAAGAGCAATTTTGGGGCTGAAAAACTTTGTGCTTCGCGATCGCGAAGAGTAAATACCTGGGCAGTAGCTATATTTCGAGGTTTCAACCATTCTTAACATATTTGGAGCTATGGAGCTCGAATTGAAGCATTTTTTGAGACGATTTTCATCATATAGATTGGGGTAAGTGTTCTATAACCTAAAGTATTTATATTTCATGAATCTATGATTATATTAATCGTTTAATTCTGATTTTAATGGAAGAAATCAAAATTTTTGGAAAAACTTTCAAAAACAAAAATTTAAGATTTGGAGGTCGAGTTTTTATCGAAATTTGATAAAATTGGTATGGTTGAACTCGTATCGGAATGAAGGTTCGGATTTTATGAAAATTATATCGGGTTTCGAGAGGCGGGCCCTGTATTGACTTTTGTTGACATTTTGGAATAAATTTTTAAGTCGACGTATTATTATCCGGAATTATTTCCGATGAATTTTAATGAAGTTATACAATTTATTTGGATAGATTTGAGCGGTCCAGAGGTCAATTCAAGCAAGAAGGCGATTTTGAAATATCGGTCTAACTTCAAAAAGGTAAGTATCTTGCCTAACCTTGAGTGGGGATTTACCCCTTAGGCATTGAGTCTTCTGTAAAAATAGTGTAATTGAAAACCATGTACGCGAGATAACGAGTACGTACTTGGTTTATATATGCATATTATATCAGTTGAAATTCATAGATGCCCTTAAGTATTAAATTGGAAAATTGTTGTAACTTATTAAATCCCTTATTTGTCATACCTCATTACTTGTTTGTCGAGGTTATTTGTTTATATGATAATTTGGTGTGATTGCCACTTGACTTTTATGTGAACTCTGTATTTGTTTGAGTTGCCATTTTTATGAAAAACACTTTCATTATTGATTTTACCTACAGATAATTTAAATGGAAATCTTAGTTAATAAGATGAATAAATCTATTTATTTCTTGAAGTTGTGATTTGAAAGAGGCGTTGTTCCTTGATGAATTACTTTTCGGTTCACGTTGTTGAAAATTTGGTATTGAGTTATAAAGGCAGTAAATCATACTGAGGCAAAGTGTTAAATTGTGAAATATTATTTTATTGAGTTGTTCACTCCCGAATACTTTGTCAAGATTTTTTTTCACATTATGGTCGAGCCATGGGCTCCTTATTGTGGAAAATAATGTATTGTTGATTCCTGTGGCAAGTTATAATATTTGAGCACTTGATGTGCAATTTTTGATATGTTGTAATATTTGAGCATTTGAGGTGCAATTTGTAATATATTTTGGTATTTGAGCAATTGATGTGCAATTTATAATATGTTGTGATATTTGAGCACATGAGGTGCAAGTTGCAGTATGTTGTGATAATCGGGCACTTGAGGTGCGAATTATGATATATTGTGATATTGATACGCATGCGGTGGTATAAGGTCTGGGTGTTGAAACGCATGTGGTGAGATAAGGGGGGCTTGATATGCATGGCTAGTAGGGAAACTACTAGAAGACAAGTGGTGTGATAAGGGTGGCTAAAACGCGGGATGCTATTTCGGAAAATATGATTTCTTTAAAGATTAAATGTGAAGGCTCCCGCGGTGATATAAGAAAATGAGATATTATAAATTTATTTATGATTTGGGACTACGAGGCGGTACCTCGGGAGTGCCCTGTTGATATTTCTTTATTTATGTTCTTGTCTTGGGTGATTTTGTTTCATTTAATATGTAAATTTTTGTCTTCTTCCGTGATGTACTAGTTGAATTTATTATTATATGTTTTGTGCTCCTAGTTGTATTGTATTGGCTTTGGCTTTTTAGCACGAGACTCTGAAGAAGTATATTTCTGGTTTTTCTTACTCACTTTCGATGAAAAAGTTGATTTAAATAAAAGAAATTATTATGTTTTAAATAAAGTAGTTTTACATCCAAATAAGTAGTTTATCTAATGCTTTAATTTAAGTGCAATGTTATTTTCTTTACCCAAATAATTTCTAAAATAAATTCATTTCTTTGTTGATTTCTTACTTGATTTAAACATTGTAAACTCACTTTAGTGGTAATAAATTGATCGTGTGGATCTTATATACATTGATATTACTGGCACGTAAGTTCTCCGTACAGTTGTGATAGAAATATGGGCACGAGGTGCCGTAAAAATATGAAAGTGGGCTAAGACCCGTATGGTTATGATTTTGAAATGAGGTGTCACAAGGTGAATTTTATTTAAAAGAATTATATTCAAAATATTATTTCAAAGAATTATATTCGGAAGGTAATTATTCGAAAGAATTATATGTGAAAGATTTATATTTGAAGGGCAAATTAAATTGTTTGTACTTGTGTTCTTTATTCGTTTGAGTAATAATTATGATGTTCTTGTTGTCTTGTTGTTTATATCAGTGGTTGATTTTGTTGTTATTATTGCTAGTTATTTTCCAGTACTATTGTATACTGCTATATTGCACAGGTTAATTGACTAGTGAGTGTCTTGACTGTACCTCGTCACTACTCCACCGAGGTTAGTCTTGATACTTACTGGGTATCGACTGTGGTGTGCTCATACTACACTTTTACATATTTTTGTATAGAGCCATGTATTGGAGATATCATATTTGGACAGAGACTAGAGTGTGATCGCAAGGATTCAAGTTAGGGCCGCTTGGTCGTCGTAGTTCCCGGAGTATTTCCATTTTTATTGTACTGTCCACTCTTATTCGAACAGTATTGTATATTCGATCGTTGAAGATCACTACATGTACTCAGTTAGAGCTTGTGACTTAGTATTACCAGTCTTGGGAAGGTGTTATAATTATTTCCGATGTTGATTTCGATTAAAAAAATGGTCTGAATTGTAATTGTAATCGGCTTACCTTGTCTTAGAGACTAAGTGCCATCACGACGCCTATGGTGGAATTTTGAGTCGTGAAAATTAGAATCCCCATTTATGCAAATGGGAGCACTTTTACAAAATTATGGAAGTGGCTAAGCCACACATCTCCTCTATTGATGTAAGATGGATAAGGCCTAGATTTGGCTATGTGAAACTTAACACTAATAGATGTGCAAAAGGCAATCCTGGTTCTTCTGGAGGAGGAGGGATTATTAGAGATGACAAAGATATAATGACCGCAACGTTTGGCCAATATCTGGGCTATAACACTAATAATATGGCTGAAGCTCTTGCTCTCAAAACTGGTATTGATTGGTGTGTTGAGACCGGCTTCAACTATATAGAAATAGAGAGTGGCTCCAGATTGTTGGTGGAATGGGTGCTTAACATTATTGAGCCTCCATGGAATCTTCGGGATAGTATCAGCAAGATCAGAGATCGACCCAATCGTTTTGAAATTGGGAATTGAAACATTGCTTTAGGGAAGGAGATAAGGTTGCAAATTGTCTTGCCAATGGGAGAATGCAGTGCAGCTATATCACATGGATTACTCAGAGTCAGATGCTTCCTAGAGAAGTTAGAGGAAGCTTAAATGTTGATAGACTAAATCTCCCCTCCTTTAGATTTCAAACAATTAAAACTTCTTCTTTTTGGTATGAATATGTATAATATCATCACTTTTGATGTTCCATGAAGATGTACAAATTGTATAGGGGAGGTACAATATTTTGCTCCCATCATCCTCAAGCCTTTTTGTAAGCTTAATTAGAAATCCTACTTCTTCCATAGAATGGAGTCAGTTCCATTCTTAGTAGGTACAAGGAGTTAATCTCTCTGCGTGGTAAATTGTTTTTGATGATCAATATAAACAGACACATTACTTTAAAAATATCTATATATTTTGTCCTAAAAATATTTTAAAAAGAGATGTTGTGATGACCCGATAGGACATCTTGAGTTTTAGTTTTTATTTTTGTGTTCCGAGACCTTGATTAGCTCCGTTTAGTGTGTCTCGATTTGCGAGTACAGTACGTTTCTTATTCCAATTTTTTTTATTTGAAAATATAAGAAAATATGAATTTTTATCTTTAAAATGACTTGAGTTGACCACGGTCAATATTTTATGTAAACGGATCCGGATCAGTATTTTGACAGTTCCGGTGAGTACGTATTGTGATTTGGGATTTGGGCGTATGACCGAAATTGAATTCGGAACTCACTAACTTGTCTTGACTCATTTTGCCGAAACTACTAGCATTTCTGAAAGTTGAAGAATTTCTAAGTTTGACCGTAAGTCGACTTCCTAGCTAACGAGTTTGGATTCTAATGTTAAAACTTGGAATAGTTTTGTATTGCTATTTGAAACTTGTCTGCAAAATTTGACCCAATTCGGAATTGATTTGACATGATTCAGACACTTAAATGTGATTCTAGAATTCTTGAGTTTTACTTTGAAAATTCATTCGTTTTGAGGATTGATTCGTAGATTTAGATGTTATTTTGGTTATTTGATTACGCGAGCAAGTTCGTATGATATTGTTACACTTGTGTGCATCTTTGGTTTGGAGCCCGAGGGACTCGGGTGAATTTCAGATAGGCTACGGGGTGATTTTGGACTTAGGAGAATAGAAGATGCCTTCGCTGTTGTTGGTGCTCTACTGCATTTCTCGCATTTGCGAGATCTGGCTCGCATTTGCGAGCTTCACTTTTGCGAACAATGCTTCGCATTTGCGAGCATGGGCTAGATTGGGGGAGTCTCACATTTTCGAGGAGAAAGTCCGCATTTGCGAACATGCACCTGCCGCTTTTGCAAAGGAAGAGTTGCATTTGTGACTCAGCGTGCTCCTGGGCAACCTTCGCATATGCAAAGGGATGGTCCGCATTTGCGAGGGCTCTAGGTTCGCTTTTGCGACCTAAATTTCGCATTTGCGATGACTGGTCTTCTGAGAAGGGTTCACATTTGCGACCTCTTTCTCGCATTTGCGATGTTCGCAATTATGAACAATATTGCAATTGCAACATCCACATCTGGGTAAAAGATGGAAAAGACGGGATTTAGCTCATTTCTCACAAACTCTCAATCCTAAACACCCTAGAGGCGATTTTCGAAGAGACTTTTCCTCCTAAATTCATTGGTTAGTGAATTTAATCTATTTCTTTTCAATTACTCATTACATTACATGAGATTTCAACATTAAATTTAGGAATTGCTTGGTAGAAATTAGGGATTTGGGTAGAATTAGAAATTTTTATAAAATTGGGATTTAGACCTCGAATGGAGGTCGGATTTTGAAATAAATTACTTAACCAGACTCGGGGGTGAATGGGTATTCGGGTTTTGTCCGAATCTCGATTTTGACCAAGCGGACCCGAGTATGACTTTTATTGATTTTTTTAAAAAATGATCTAAATTGAACCTCTTTCATTCGTGGATAGTTTCTCAAGCTTATTTTGAATTGTTTGGTCAATAATTTGTTATATTTGGTTGGTTTGGAGGCTTGTTCGAAAGGCAAGACCGTGGTTGAACTTTGAGTTAATTGCGGAGTGAGGTAAGTATTGGATCTAACCTTCATTTGAGTGAATTAGGGACCCTTGGACTACATGTTGCGTAAATTATGTGTGAAACGACGTATATGCGAGGTGACGAGTGTATATGCGCTGTTACATTATTTGCTTCCCTATTTTCGTTGCTTCATAGTATATCTTGTTTCATGCCTTAATTGTTATATGCTTATTTGATTTCCACGCTATAATTGCTACTTGCCATTTAGCATTCCTTGTATTAAATTATCCATCCCTTCCATAATTCCATGCTTATTTATTAGTTGTCTCTATTTGCTTCCCTTACATATCTAAATTGTCTTATGCCTTGTTTGTCTTATAGTTTCGTATTATTTGTTGTCTTCATTGATGTAGTTTCACTTGTATGAATTGTTAAATGGTAGATACCGTTGAGTTGGTAATGTTGAGACATCCGAGTTGTTCTAGACTCTTTGGTTATCATGTTATTCTTTATTGCTCGTACATTTATTCTCCCAATGTAGGGTTTCTTGTAAATCTTGGTTATTTAATTACTATTGTTACTTGAAATTGTTTGGGGAGCGGGTTGAACGTCGCAACGGAAATTGAAAGGTAATGAATTGAAATGGAAGAATAAAGACGGATAATGAAGTTTACAGATGATTATATGGTGGGATCGGGTTGCGCGCCGCAACAAATTATTTAAAGTTGATATTGTGAGATCGGGTTGCACGCCGTAACATATTGATAAAAGTTATATTCGTTTGTGACAGTTGAATTGGCCTCGGTAATTGGGATGAGATATATGACTTGTCATTCTGGACTCTCTGTTAGTTGGTTTTGAGTTCGTTGATACGAATTACCTGCTTTACTTTTATTCATGTCTTTCTTGTTATTATTATTATTATTATTGAGTACATGTTAATGTAAGTGACCCGCCTTATCCTCGTCACTACTTCGTCGAGGTTAGGCTCGATTCTTACAGAGTACATAGGGTCAGTTGTACTAATACTACACTCTGCACTTCTTGTGCAGATACCAGAGTTGGTCCTAGCGGCGTTCAGTATACTTGCTCGGATCCAGCTATTCAGAGGAGACTTGAGGTATAGCTGCACGGCGTCCGCAACCCTGAAGTCCCCTTCTACTTCTTTTAGTTGTTTATTTGATTCAGACAGTTATGTTTATTTCAGACCATTATCTGTAGTATCTTAGACGCTCATGTATTCGTGATATCAGTTCCGGGATGTGTATTTGGATTTCGTCATTTAGTAGCTTATTTACTTATTGCAGACTATTCAGTTTCATTCTTGTCATTTAATTTGGAAAAGAATATTTCAAATGGTTAATAGATATAACTAACGTTGGCCTGCCTAGCAAGTGTAATGTTAGCCGCTATCACGATCCTGAGGGTGAAAATTCCGGATAGTGACAGATACAATAATTTTGGTGGATACAGACAATGGTTTCAGATCGTTGTGTCCTTCAAAAAATCAGATAATATATATACTCCGAATAATAGAAATGCATATACCCAGGGAGTTTCACGTCATTTTGTTAAATTATAGGAAAAAGAATATAAATGAAGTCAAGTCTAACAATGTCGCGCGTCCCTCCAACTCCAAAGTTAGGTTGAATTTTCCCAGAAATTCAACGCTGCAATTTAATAACAAGATTACGCACAAACAATGCTTGTTCAGCTTTGCTTTTATATATTTTTATTGTTATATTTATCCCTTGTGAATCATAAGAAAATTACTAGTACTGCAATATATTTAATCGTGGAGATGTACTAAGATTTCTCAGTTATAAATAGATCTCAACTGCAAGAGGTCCAATAGTCCAAACATTTGCAGAAGAAGAACATTCAACCTGAGCAGCAGAATACTCCAACTTAGTATCCAAATCTATTGAAAAAAATATGGAAAATAAAGGATTAAGCACCAATATGTGGAGAATCCTTCTCTTGATTAACTGTCTAATACTCGCTGTCGGTATCTGTGGTGGTCCTCTAATGATGCGTCTATATTATATTGAGGGAGGTTCAAGAATATGGCTTAACAGTTGGTAACAAACTGCTGGATGGCCACTCTGTCACGATCCCAAATCCACTAATCATGATGACACCTAACACAACCCACTAGGTAAGCCAACTAGTAACTATCCAATTTAAATGATATTAACCAGACAAATAAACAATAGTAATTCGCTGAATTTTATACATTTCCCAATGACTGGTAGTACAAATCATGAGTTTCTAAAAATAGAATTTACAAAGCTGAAATGAACTAAATATACCGTCTGTTTGAAAAGTACATAAACATAGTTTTATAGATCTAAAGCTACCACGAACAAGGGGCAGCTACGATCGGGACACAGGTACATCTTCAATCCAGCTCTCATCGAACACAACAACATCAGTGACCAACATCTGCACGCAAGGTGGAGAAGTGTAGTATGAGTACAACCAACCCCATGTACTCAGTAAGTAACAAACCTATTAGGTTGAAAGTAGTGACGAGCTAACACAAGGTCGGGTCCAATACCAATATTTCACATAAGTAAAATGCTCAGCTCGTTCACAGTTCCAGAAAATAGTCATGTTTTTCAAGTATCTTAGTGAAAACCCAAATCTTTTACCGAAATTGCCAAAAATACTAGTAAGTTTGAAAAATATAATTTTTTCAAATATCCTTTCCACAATAAATACGATGTTTCATTTTCTTTCCATATAGCAAGTGTGAAATACCTCTCTATGCCCACATATCAATATGCGTAAAAGGTCATGAATAACGTGATACAGTACAACATGAGAAAAAATGCATCTCTATGCATGTATGTCATGTGTGCATGCCAATGCCAAGTATGTGAGAGACGAATCATGTACTCACACTCTCAGAGCACTCAATCTCATTGTCTCACACTTTTCACTTATCGTGCTCAACCACTCAGTATTGTATATGGGCCGCACGGCCCAGAGAAGATCCATCCCGGAATATATACATCACTGACCATCAGTCACTCAGTATCGAGGAAGGTCAATCCGGCCCCATGGAGAAGATCCATCTCCAGTTATATAAATGCTTCGGACAAGATCCATATCCAGGGAAGATCCATCCCTCAATATAATCAACCACGCTCATTGGGGGTGTACAGACTCCGGAGGGGCTCCTACAACCCAAGCGCTATAATCCGTACGGACAACTCACGTGCTATAATATCAATATCTGGATCCGCACGGATAAATCACGTGTTGCACGTTCAACTCACGTGCTATAGTATCAATATCCTCACAAACAGGCCCCCGGCCTCACTCAGTCATCAATCTCTCCAGTCTCACTCACGGGCTCACAATGTCATGAAACTAACCCGACAACACTGATATGATGTATCAATAAATAACAATTGAGACTCAGATATGATATGAATGCATGAATATGACTGAGTATGAAATATCAATGAAATCAGTGAAATGACAGCAAGAAACGACCATTATGGGTCCCAACAGTATTGGCATAATGCCTAAACATGATATCTAGCATGATTGGCAACTCATTTACTTTATCGCATGGTGAAAACACGAATATTAACAAATAGGACTACTATACAGTGCCATGAAAATAACAGAGTCCCAATTCACTTGATGCACGCCCACACGCCCGTCACCTAGCATGTGTGTCACCTCAATACCAATCACATAACACGTATTTTGGGGTTTCATACCGTCAACACTAAGTTTAGAACAGTTACTTACCTCGAACAAGCTAATACCAATAATGAGCAAGCCAAGCGATGCTCCGAAAATGCCATCCCACACGTTCCGAACTCCGAACGGCTCGAAACTAACCAAAAATAACTCAAGTACATTAAATAAAGCCCAAGGAAACAATTCTAAATGAAAAGGCTCGAATATTTAATCAAAAGCCCAAAATCAGCCAAAACGTCCAACCCGAGCCCGCACCTCAGAACCCGACAAAACTCACAAAATCTGACAACCCATTCAATTACGAGTCCAACCATACTAGTTTCACTTAAATCCGACTTCGAATCGATATTCAAAACGCAAAATTCACATTATGAAACTTTAGGCCAAACCCTCAATTTCCTCTTTGAAAATCACAATCCAATTACCAAAAACGAAGATAGATTCATGAAATATAACCAAACCCGAGTAGAGAACACTTACTCCAATTCATATGGTGAAAATTGCTTTAAGAATTGCCTCAATCCGAGCTCCATAGCTCCCAAAATGTAAAAATGGTTGAAACCCTCGAAATAGAGTACTTTATACTTCTGCCCAGGCATCCTCTTACGCGAACGCGGTAGAAGTCTCGCGTTCGCGAAGCACAAACCCACACTGTCTCACTTTGCAGTACGTGTTCGCGGCAAAACCCTCGGGAACATGATGAAACACACTACCAGACTTCCGCGATCGCGGACATCTCACTGCGAACGCGATGAAGAATCCATATAGACTGGCCAACCCCCGCTCAACACTACGCGAACAAATAGACATGGACGCGGACGTGAAGACTACAATCTTCAATCCAGTGCAACGCGGCCTAAGAAGCGCGAATGCGAAGAACAAATAGCTCCACTAACCAAACACCTTTCGAGATCGCGGCCAAGCCTTCGCGATCGCGAAGAACATCAAAAGCAACAGGTAACATCAGAAAAGACTAGCAATGCAAAAACCATTTGAAATGATCCGAAGTACGTCCGAAACTCACCCTCCCCTCGGGACCCCGTCCAAATGTACCAACAAGTTCCATAATATAATACAGACCTATTCGAGGGTTCAAATCACACATAACAACATCAAAACAATGAAGCATACCACAAATCAAAATCTATGCACTTTGAAACTTCAAACTTCCACAACCGATGCCGAAACCTATCAAATCACGTCCAATGGACATCACATTTTGCACACAAGTCACATTAGACATTACGGACCTACTCCAACTTCCGGAATCCGAATCCGACCATCATATCAAAAAGTCCACTCCCGGACAAACTTTTCAAAATTTTAACTTTCGCCATTTCGAGCCAAATTCAACCACAGACCTCCAAATCACAATCCGGATGCACTCTTAAGTCCAAATTCTACCAACGGAGCTAACAGAACCATCAAAATTCCAATCCGAGCGCAAATGCTAAAAAGTCAAACTTGGTCAACTCTTTCAAATTTAAAGCTCCCTAGTTGAGTATCATTCTTCCAAATCAGCCCCGAATAACCTGAAAACCAAAATCGATGATCCACATAAGTCATAATACATCATACGGAGCTACTCATGCCCGTAAACTACCGAGCAAAGTGCAAATGCTCAAAACGACTGGTTGGTTCATTACACACTCACTCTTATACCTCTCGCTATGCTATACTTCTATCGTCGAAAATCTGAAGGCTCTAATGTCAAGTTTTACTTCATAACACCTAGAATCTTCATTGCATCATTCGTTATTGGTATTGTCACTGGTGTTGATGATTTTCTCTATTTGTGGGGCGAGTCAAAACTCCCTGTGTCAACTTCTTCACTTCTTCTTGCTGCTCAACTTGCCTTCACATCAGTTGGTGCTTTCTTTATAGTGAAGCTAAAGTTTACACCCTACTCTATCAATAAAGTAGTTCTTCTGATAATTGATGCTGTTTTATTGGGTGTTCGATCTAATGGTGATAGACCAGAGGGTGTGACAAGTAAAGCCTATATTCTTGATTTTATGATGACACTTCTGGTAGCAACTTTGTGTGGAGTCATTTTGCCTTTAATTGAGTTGATTTATTTGAAGGCAAAACAAACTATTGCTGCTATGCTAGTATTGGAGATTCAGATGGTCATGTATTTTGCCGCTACTGGTTTTTGCACCGTAGGAATGATCGCCAATAACGACTTTCAGGTACTTTTTTTTCTTGTAACTCATTTCTACCCATGCATCTCACTCATTCCCTTAGAGGGATGAAAACTCTTGTCATGGAATACTTTTTAAAAATTTGGCATACATATCAATATCGTGCGTTTGGGTTGAATGAGACATATTGCGTAGATGAAACTTTATATGAAATTTGGATCTATCAAAAGTATATAAAATCTGGAGCAGTACTAGATTTGAACAAATTTACCTAAATATGATGTATCATAAATGCTTCCTCAGTTTCAATTTTGTTTAGCTATAGAGAATCTCTTTAAGTAGCAAGGATTAACATATTGATCAAAATTTGTAGGCAATGTCAAGGGAGGCAAAACAATTTAACCTCGGAAAAAATATATTGATAGTATGGACTTCTATTATTTGGCAATGCTTTTTCGTGGGTGTTATTGGAGCCATTTACTGCTCTTCTTCTTTGATGTCCGAGGTTATGATCGCGGTTTTACTTCCGGTTACTGAGGTATTAGCTGTAGTTTTCTTTAGGAAAAATTTTTAGGTGAAAAAGGCCTTGCTCTTTTCCTTTCTCTTTGGGGTTTCGTCTCATACTGAGGGGAGTTCAGACAAACAAAGAAGGAGAAGAACACAAGTCCAAAAACTGAGATGACAAGAACGCATATTGAGTTTGTTTGAATTACTGAGTCTTTTTCATATACTGTTCATGGCTATATGGATAAAGAATTTTTATTTTTTGTAGAAAATAGTGTAGGTCGTTTTCTTTCAATACTACTTTTGTTGTTTGTGAAAGGGTCTCTTTCATTGAAATTTTGGATGTTTCTCTTAAATCTCTAATGCAACACATGCAGATTTGCGGTGTCCAGTAAATGCTCATTTTTCATGACTAATTCAACATTACAATTCATAACACCACTATTAAATGCTAATTAAATAATTAGAGTTTCATGGAAACGTTGATTAACTAATATTTTCAAAGGCGCTGAACCATTAGTTATCAACTTTCATCTAGGAGTTGTGAAATGGATTTACCTACGAGTTGTAAATCATGAACAAAATCACTTAAATATTTTCGTTTTCCTCGACATAAAGCCAAATAATTAACATAACTTTCAAAATCAAATTAATATATTTTCGTTTAAAAACAAGGCACTTCTAATTTTTAAAGAATTTGGCTAAACACGTTACAAATGGAATACGTATCTATTCATTATTGTTGAAAGAGGAAAAAGAGAAAATATATAAGTATCCCCGACCTATAGCCAGATTTCCTACTCTGCACTTTATCTTTGCGAAGGTCCTATTACCCCGTGAACTATTTTAAAGTAGAATTATTTACACCCTTAAAGCCTATGTGACAAAGTGTGTGTATTTCACTCTCCTTGAAGTGAAGTCTTAAGTATCTTCATATGATGTATTATGACTTGCGTGAATCGTCGGTTTTGGTTTTTAGGTGATTCAGATTGATTTGGAAGAATGATTCTCAACTAGGAAGCTTTAAGTTGGAAGAGTTGATCAAATTTGACTTTTGTGCATTTGACCTCGGATCGGAGTTTTAATAGACCCGTTAGGTTTGGGTGGTAATTTAGGACTTGGGCGTATGCACGGATTTGCATTTAGATGTTTCTAGAAGGTTTCGACATTATTTTGGCGAAAGTTAGAAAATATAAGGTTTGAAATGTTCATAAGCTTGACCGGGAGTTGACCTTGATTATATTGGGTGTAGATTAAGGCTTCAAGAATTGGAATAGCTTCGTTATGTTATTTTAAACTTGTGTGCAAAATTTGAGGTCATTCCGGGTTGATTTGATATGGTTCGGCAAGCGTTTTGGAAGTTAAAAGTTCAAAGGTTCATACAGTTTGATTTGAGGTCTGATTCGTGGTTTTAATGTTGTTATGTGAGATTTGAGGCCTCGAGTAGGTCCGTGTTATATTTTGGTACATGTTCGGACGGGAACCCGGGGGGCGCGGGCGAGTTTCAGATGAGTTTCGGTTCATTTCCAAGTTCTTTGGCATTGTTATTTTCTGGTGTTTTGGACCTACTTTGCGATCGCGAAGATTGGGTCGCGATTGCATAATGTATTAGGGGAGCTGGTATTTCCTTCATCGCGTTCGCGATTGGGTAATCGTGTTCGCGTACATTTGTGAGGCCTGAGCATCGCATTTGCATAGAGTTGAGTTGAGGAGTTGGGAGCTGGAGGAAATGTCTTCGGGTTTACGAAGTATTAGCCGCATTCGCGAAGGTCTGCATCTAATGTGCATCGCGTTCACGAGGTCTATACTGCGAACGCGTAGGGTCTTTTGGTGGTGGTGAGTTTTTGTTCATCGCGAACACGAGGGTCCTTCCGCGTTCACGAAGAGTTGTAATGACTCGGCCGATCATTTTGAGTATTGTAGCCCTGTTACCCCATTTATTACTTATTTTATGTTCGTTTGATGATATGTGACTTGCTGGGGTGGTTGTTTTCATTTCGAGGATGTTTCGGAATGAAATGGGACACTTAGTCCCGAGGTTGGAAGCCTAAATTGAAAGAGTTGACCAGATGTTGACTTATGAGTAGACGACTCCGGAGTGGAGTTTTGATAGTTCTGATATATCTGTATGGTGATTTTTGACTTAGAAATATGTCAGGATATTAATTTGGAGGTCCATAGATGGTTTTCGCTTGAATTGGCGAAAGCTGAAAAAATAAAGGTTTGGAGTGTTGAGAAGTTAGACCGAGATGTTGACTTTATTGTTACCGGGCTCGGATTTTGGTTCTGAAAGTTGGAATAGGCTTGTTGTGTCATTTATGACTTGTGTGCATAATTTGAGGTCAATGAGAATTGGTTTGACATGTTTCAGCATTGATTGTAAAAGTTGGAAATCCATTAGTTTCAACAGGCTTGAATTGGGGTGCGATCCGTATTTTTGATGTTATTTGATGTGATTTGAGGCCTCCACTGCGTTCATATGATGTTTCGAGATGCGTTGGTATGTGTGGATGGGGTTCCGGGGGCCAGGGGAGTGATTCGGATTGAAATCAGATTGAAGTTTGGACTTGTGAAAATGCTGAAGAATTGCACGTCTGGTGTGATCGCACCTGCGAATAATTGGTCGCAGGTGCGCGACCGAAGAAGCAGTCACAACATCGCAGGTGAGGAATGTGGTAAGGGCTGGGGCATGCACATGTGCGAAGATGTGTCCGCATCTGCGAGCTCGCTGATACGGGAAGTAGAGCGTAGAAGCGGAGGGAAAATTGGTGTGGTTTTTCGCAGAAGCGGGTTTATTGCACAGGTGTGCGTGCGCAGAAGCACTTGTTTGACCGCAGAAGAGAAATTTGGCTAGAAGGTCTCATGCCGTAGATGTGTCCACCTTTTCGCAGAACCGGGACCGCAGAAGCGGTTAAGTGACCGCAGGTGCAGAATCACTAGCAGAAGGTTTAAATAGAAGGGTTTCGTGATTTCTCTCATTTGGGACTTTGGAAGCTCGGCTAGTGATGCAGTTTGGATAGGTTTTCACCTAGATTGAAGAGGTAAGTGACTTTTGATCATTGTTATTCATTAATATTGAATACCCATTGAATTTCCCACCTAGATTATGTGTTTTTGAGGTGAGATTTGGGAAATTTTGGACCGGGGATTAAATAGAAGGGATTGGCGGTTTGAAGGTCGATTTTTGGTCGGAATTGGATGATTTTGGTATGGTTGGACTCGTTATGTAATGAATTTTCAGATTTTGTGAATTTTGTCGGGTTTCGATACTTGAGTATGGGGTTGACTTTTGGGTTCACTTTTGATTTTGGTTAAAGATCTTAGCTTTATCATTTAGAATCAATTCCTATATCTTTTATTGATAGTATTGCGTTATTTTTAGCTAGATTCGAGCCTCCTGAAGATTGATACGTATGGGAAGGGCTTTGCTAGTGGGGTGATTTGATTTACTTGAGGTAAGTATCTTTTCTAAACTCGATTGAGGCACTAGTTGCCTGAACTATTGTGAAAGCTGCGTGCATGCACATGTGTGGGGTTGAGCCCATATGTTGGTACCGAGGGTATTTATTCATGTATGGGTTGTGCTCAAGTTATAATGAGCCTAGAATTGACTGTTAAACCTTAAGCTATGATGCTTTGCACATTTGTGACATTGTTGCGAACTATTTGAGCCATGTTTGAGGCTACATAAAGGTTTAATCCCTGAATGAACTGATAAATGTTATTCTCTAACAAAATTGTCGGTTTGAGCTATGATAGTGCACTTTGCACATGCCAACACTTTAGCATGTCGTTTATGCCAGTCCAGGAGCATGAGATTTGTTATTCACTCATTTCATACATGTATACTTGTTTATTTGCTCTTGTATGATATGATTGGACTGGGTGCATGTGACCACGCCGGGTGGATTGTGTTATTATGCCTATGACTACACCGGACAGATTATGTTGTTGTGCCTATGACCACGTCGGGCGATTTTGTGTTGTTGTGCTCGTGACTATGCCGGGAAGATTGTATTGTTATGACTGTGACCACGCTGGGCAGATTATAATATTGAGTCTGTGAGCACGCCGGACTGGTAGCACGTTGAATTAGCCATGCTTGCGTGTAGATATGGATCCATCCCCATAGGGTTACCCTCTGATATATCTCTATTGACGGTGTACACGTGGTTATTGAGGAAACTGATCAGTGGTTTGGTACGAATATGGAAAAGTTGAGGAACTCTGACCAGTGTTTTATATGTATTTTTGCATTTCATATTTACTTGCATTTTCCTTGATCATTTATCTCATTTAACTGCATATCATCTCTATATGTTGAGTATTGCCTGAGCAGGGTGTTTGAGAAACTGTTCACCTACACACACGGATGTTGTAACGACCCGACCGGTCATTTTGAGCTATAGCGCGTCATTCGGTGGTTTGAGGGCTTGAGTAGCTTCACTTCATGTATTATGACTTGTATGCGTAGTCGAAATCTAATTTCGGGAAGTTTAGAATCGATTTGGATAAACAATTCTAAATTCGGAAGCTTTAAGTTGGAAAAATTGACTAAGGTTTGACTTTTGAGTAAACTACCTCGGAATTAGGATTTGAAGGTTCCTTTGGGTTTGTATGATGATTTCGGACTTGGGCGTATGCTCGGGTTGCGTATCGGGTGGCCCGGGAGCATTTCGGCGCTTATTATAGAAAGTTAACATTTTGAAAGTTTAAGAATTTCTTAAGTTTGACTTGAAATGAATTATGGTGTAATCGATGTCTGTTTGGAGCTCCGAGCCTTGGATAGGTTCGTATTGTAATTTGTTACTTGCACGTAAAGTTTGGCATCATTCCGTGATGTTTATGTGTAATTCGAACGCGTCCGGCGATGTCTGAAGGTTGGAAAGTTGAAAGACAGGCTTTGGCCATTGATTCTCAATTTTGATGTTGTTTGACGTAATTTGAGACTTCGACTAAGTTTGTATCGTGTTTTGGGATATGTCGGTATATTTGGACAGGGTCCTGAGGGCCTCGAGTGCGAATCGGATTGGAAACAGATCGAGTTTGGACTTGGGAAAGGTGATGAGGCAGTTGGGATCTAGTGCAACCGCACCTGCGTGGCAAGGGTAACAGGTGCGAGCCTGCAGGTGCAGCTTTGTGGTCGGAGAAGTGACATTTGGACTGAGCGGGGATGGCCGTAGATGCGAGGATATTTTCGCATCTGCGAACCTGCAGATGGGAAGGATGCTCCGCAAAAGCGAAAAATGAGATGTGCGGCTGGGGTCGCAGAAGCGGAAGGTCTCCGCACGTGCGGGAGCGTAGGAGCGTGGTGTGGAACGCATAAGCGGTCGCGCAGGAGTAGAATTTGGTCAGCAGAAGCAAAATTTCCTGGCTTGGAGAGAACCGCACCTGCGATGGATATTTCCACAGGTGCGGAGCCGCAAATGCGGCTGGAGATCTGCAGGTGCGATGATCGCTGGGCAGAGGGCTTATTTAAGAACACGGTTTGGCTCTCTTTCTTTCATTTTTCAATTGGGTTGGCCGAATTTGGGGAGCTAGTTTGAGGGGATTTTCATCAAGCATCACGAGGTAAGCGATTCCCACATATTATGAGTTAAATACGTGGATTACATGTGGATTTAAACATGAAAATATTATAGTAACTGTGCGATTTTTGAAGAAACCTAGAAATTAGTAATTTTGGATTTTTAACCATGATTTTGGAAATAGAATTAGGAATAAATATTATAATTGAGTTCGTGGTGTTAGGGATAAAGTTTATCTTTAAAGAGTTTCGGAATCCGGGCACGTGGGCCCGGGGGTTGACTTTATTGACTTTTCAAGCAAAGTTGGGAATTGTTATGAATTGATTAATTATGGGTAATAGAGTACATATTTATATATTTTCACATTGTTTGACTAGTTTTGTAGAGGCAAGCATCAGTTTGAGGTGATTATGGAACTTCGAGCAAGGTAAGTCTCTTGTCTAACTCTGTGAGGGGGAAACTACCCTAGGTGATGTATTTGTTATCTGGTATTTGTTGCAAAGGCTACGTACGCACGAGGTGACGATAGTCCATAATTGTACTATAAGGGTTATCTTTGTTCGTTTTATTCCCTTATTTCGCGTTGCGACCTGAGACAAGACCTGCGTAGAGTGATAAGCTTGATATTGTAGACATTTGTTGGGCTTCATGATTAGACGCAGAATAATTGTACTTCTCTTACGAATTTCTCCCGCACTATACGTTTTCATCGAAACACTTTCCTTAAATTTCATAACTCACACATTTATTTGCGAGTAGGGTCAAAGACCCGTAAAGCTTTTTATTCTAATGGGATCGGGCTATTCGCCTCGGCAGGATTATGTACCACACTCTCATGACAGCGGGTCATTCGCCTCAGTAGTATAATAGATGCATCTATGGTTCGTGTCGTTCGACCTTCGACAGTGCACACAGTATGATGGGATCGGGGCGTATGCCTCGACATTTCTATAAAATACTCTTACAAAATCATGCACAATATTTGACAAGAAACCAGTGTATCTGCGAGTTTTTTTAATTTGAATTGTGACGAACTATTTGGCGAGGTTCATTATATATATATATGCTCCGGTAGAGGAGGTAACTGCTAATTGAGAGCTCGAGTTTATTGTCGAGAGGAGGATTGTACCACTTATTTATACTTGCTTATTGCGTTTATTTACTCATCCTCACCTCTGTTTACTTCTTACTGTACATGATTTATTGGACCATTAGTAAGGGTCGATGTCGACCCCTCGTTACTACTTCTTCGGGGTTAGGCGAGATACTTACTGGGTACGCGTTGATTTACGTACTCATGCTACACTTGTTGTACTTATTGTGCATGTACATTTATGTCTGGTGGTCTTTTGGGCGCATATGCGCGGCCATTGCGGGGACTTTATCGTGATTTATATTCCATGTTACGATCCGCAACATGCAGAGTCTCCATCAGAGATATTTATATTCTTTTATCTAATTTGTATTCTAGACATATGTTGTATTTTGTTTTATTTCATAGTTGACACTCATGCACTTGTGACACCGGGTTTGGGGGCTTATTCTAGATGTTTGGTAAGGTAGTGCACGTAATTATTATTATTTTACCCTATAAATTCTATTTCATTCTATTTAGTTAATGAAAATTATTATTTTAAAATTCTATAATGAGTAATTAAGTTGATCAATCGCCGTTGGCTTGCCTAACGGCGGTGTTAGGCTCCATCACGGCCTTTCATGGATTTTGGGTCGTGACAGCTTGGTATCAGAGCTCTAGGATCACTTCGGTCTTACGAGTCATGAGAAAGTCTAGTAGTGTCTTGCGGATCAGTATGAAGATGTCTGTACTTATTTTCGAGGGGCTACAGGGTTGTTAGGAGCACTTCCTTTCTTGATTCCTCGTCGTGCGATTTGATTTCCATTGAAGATTATGCCTTCATTCCATTCCTACTCATTCTTATACGATGTTGAGTTCTCGTGTCAATTGGGCATCAAAGAATTGCAGTGCTACTGCAGACGTGGAGCAGGATGTTTCTCCCTACGTATTTGAGCGAGTTATCATTGTTGCCTTCTAGAAGAATGTTCTGTCATTCAGCTAAGTATCTCTATTTCCTATGGTTTTGAGGCCATGCACAGATTGCTTTCGTGCTTATGTGTAGAGGTTAACATGAGCCTTTTATTGCTATTGTATACAGTCCTATATGTTTTTTAATGTCGCCTAGTTTTATCATTTTTGAGTAACCTAAGTAAAGTCTAGAACCACCTGATAGTAGGTCCAAAGCCTCCTAGACCATAGGCATGGGACGGGTAGTGCATGCATGGGGTACGACTTAGAATTGAATTAGAACGCCTTTAAGTAAACAACTTCAATATAGTAATCGGGTAGCAGGAGATGATAGTATGTGCCCGCTAAATAATACGAGCAACCTCTACCTTAAGAAAGTTGCGAAGTATTATTTATATTTCACGGGGTGATCCTTTAGGCTAAAAAACATAGGATCCCCTCATATTTTGTATATGTGTGTTTTTTACACTTAGTCATCCAACATAGATCAATATAGTTTGTACCTTTGTAGTTATTAAGACTTGTACCGATTCTCATATATTTTAATAAGACTCTACAACTTCAGAACTTCCATTCTATTTATTTGATCACCTAGTTTAACACATAATCAACATAGCTTAAAATTCGACCGAGACCCATAGTTGTGGACCTCGAGGAGTGCCTAATACCTTCTCTTTGAGGTAATTTGAGCCCTTACCTGATCTTTGGTGATGCAGACTAGTTAAAACATGGTTATTCACAAATAGGTGACCTAACACACCTTAAAAATCATTAGGTGGTGACTCTTCTCTTTTAATTACCTTCCTTTAAAAGAGTTGTCACATGTCAAAACCCGTTTTTGCGAGAAAATGGGGGTGCGACAGCATGGCAACTCTGCTGGGGATATACTTAGGCTTTTACCATAATGAACTTGACTTATGTGGATTACTTTCTCTGTCTTAAAACTGCTATTACATGCACATGCCTTTCCATATTCGCCTTTATTTGTTTTAAGACGCTATTACATGCATCTCCCTTTCCTGATTCACCTTTATTTTACTATGACATGAACATCCCTTCCCTTACCCTCCTTTATTTGCTATGACATGTACTACCTCTCTCCATTCCCTTCATCTTGTCTAAGACCGCTATATTATGACTCTCACATCCCTATTTCCCTACCTACTAATTACATTCTCGCACTTTTTTATGAGCTAAACTGACTTCTCTCTTTTGTCTTTGTTTTCTTTTCTCTTCATGTTCACTTTTGCAATTTTATGCTTTTACGTACTTTTATCATGCACATTCTTGGCAATGTGTTATTATTTTTGCATAGAGCATGCTCCGCATCATACTCTACTCGTGCTCTCTTCATTTCAAGCAAACTCCTCCTTACCATATTCAATCTTCCTCGATACAGTATCCACCATCCCAAATAAAATCCATAGACCAAATCACTTTTCATCACGATTCCCAAATCGCCCTAAACTTTCTCATGGCAAGTGGATTTCCTGCCACAGAATCCATATTCCACTCTTCTACTCCCATTTCGGTTAACTCATCTCCTTAAGCAACTTCTCGACCTCTACTGTGCGTACTTGACTTTCTAGCAATTCAATCACCGCGAGACATCTCCCACCACGTCCTTCCTTGTCCTCCATTACCCGAATACTGTCTCAAATCAAAATCCATCTTTGTAACACCCGAACTAATAAATTGCTACCAACTCTAAGCCTCCTCACAGAACATCTTTCTCGAGCCATCAGCATTAGAAACACTAATTCGATTCTGAAACCGCTACATAACCATCTTTGACAACTGCATCTCAGGCACCATTCCACAATACCCTGCCCCGAAGGCAAATCAAGAAGACCATAACACCAGCGAACCTTAATGCGTTTAACAAGGACGATGAAACCACATCACAAATGAGAATTCTACCGCACTGGAAAATATCAAGTCTCGTTACTCCATCAACCAAAGCCTGAACATCTATAGTCCGATTGCCTTTCCTCTGCTGGAATTAAATGTCGAACCTCTAAATCATGCAATGCAAAATCCTCCTTTCAAGTCATTCACTGCCTAGACACATAAGCAAGAACCTTACCATAACACCAACACTGTGCGATTACAATGCCTCGATGTTTGCAGGCCTCGGAGTCACCTTCTGCTACTTTATTATTATTGTTATTCCTATTCTTAGACAATGTTATATTAGAGATTTTCATATCTTTCTGTAGAGCTTATAACCAAGTTCTACCGACCTTTTTGGATTTTGTTACTAATGTCCATATTGAAGTTATTATGAGCATTATCGATTTATTTTGTTATTTCTGTTAAACTATTATTGAATGTTAGGCTTACCTAGTCTTAGATTCTAGGTGCCATCATGACATCCTAAGGTGGTAATTTGGGGTCGTGACAAGTTGGTATTAGAGCCCTAGGTTCATAGGTGTCACGAGTTATAAGAAAGTTTAGTAGAGTCTTGCGGATCAGTATAGAGACGTCTGTACTTTTCTTCAAGAGGCTACAAAACTGTTAGGAAATTCCACTTCCTTGACTCCTTATCTTGCGAATTGTTGATTTCGAATCTAAGTCTTTTTATATCTAGTCTCTCATACATGGTGAGGACACACATTGATGGATTCAATGAACAGACACCCACGCCACTTGCTAGAGCCTCGCGAGGTCGAGCTGGGGCAAAGGCCGAGGCAGGGCACGTGTTGCAGCGAGAGCACCTGCTCGAGCAGCGACTGAGGAGCCGCTAGTAGCTCCGGTTGGGGGACATGAATCCGAGGCGCCTATTACTACCCCTGGTCTTCCGGAGACCCTAGTGCAGGTTTTGAGCATGTTCAACACTCTAGCTTAGGCAGGATTGATTCCCATTGCACCAGCTATATCTCAGGTTGGGGGAGGAGCTCAAACTCCCGCGACCCATGCCCTAGAGCAGCGGCTCCACATTGATAAGGTCCCTGGTGTCATTCCAGCACAACCCATTATACCGGTTCAGCCTGAGGTTAGGCTAGAGGCATCTGAGGAGGAGAAGAGGAGACTTGAGAGGTTCAAGAACTATGATCCTCCTACTTTCAGCTGCACAAGTACCGAGGATGTACAGGGCTTTCTAGAGAAGTGTAATCGTATTCTTCGCACAATGGGTATTGTGGAGGTCAGCGCAGTTGCTTTTACTACATTTTAGCTGTCAAGAGCAGCATATCGGTGGTGGAAAGCTTACGAGGAGGGTAGGCCAGCTAATGCAGCCCCACTCACTTGGGCTTAGTTTCGAGATATGTTCTTGAGAGAGTTTGTCTCCCATACCCTTCGGGATGCATGGCACACAGAGTTTGAACAGTTGTGTCAGAGGACTATGTCAGCATCATAGTATGCTATAAAATTTAGCGAGTTGTCCTGACGTGCACCTTCCTTGGTTTCAACAGTTAGAGAGCGAGTCTGCATATTCATCGAGAGGCTCAGTTATGGTCTTAGGTTCAGTATTTCTCGGGAGTTGGAGACGGATACCCCATTTTAGTAAGTGGTATAGATCGCTCGAAGGCTGGAGGGTATACGGGTCCGAAAGAGATAGGACAAGGAGGCCAAGAGGCCTGGAGGTACTGAAGGATTTAGTGGCTGCCACGCTGCAGTTTTAGCCCGTCTTGGCAGGGGATATTTGAGCCCATCTTAGCAGGGAATAATAAAACTGTTTTTATACAAGAATTATTCAAGCACTGGTAGTACAAATCATGAGCTTCTAAGATTAGAATTTACAAAGCTAGCATGAAACAAATATATCATCTGTTCGAAATGTACATAAATAGATTTTATTTATAAATCTAAGGCTACCATGAACAAGATGCAGCTACAACCGGAACACAGGCGTGTCTTCAAATCCAGCTCCCGTCGATCACAGTAACATCAACATCCAATATCTGCACACAAGGTGCAGAAGTGTAGTATGAGTACAACTGACCCCGTGTACTCAATAAGTAACAAATCTATCTTTAAGTTGAAAGTATTGACGAGCTGAACACAAGGCGGGGGGGGGGGGTCCAACACTGTAACGACCCAACCGGTCATTTTGAGCATTTGCACTTCGCTCAGTAGTTTACGGGCATGAGTAGCTCCGTATGATGTATTATGACTTATGTGAATCGTCGGTTTTGGTTTTCAGGTCATTCAAAATCGTATTGGAAGAATGGATTTCATTGTTGAAGCTTTAAATTGGTAGAGTTAACCGAGTTTGACTTTTTGTGAATTTGAACCCGGAACGGAGTTGTGATGGTTCCGGTAGGTCCGTTGGTTGATTTTGGATTTAGGAGCGCGTCTGGATTGTAATATGGAGGTCCGTAGTTAAGTTTGACTTGAAATGGCAGAAGTTGGATTTCTGAAAAGTTTGACCGGGAGTTGACTTTTTGATATCGAATTCAAATTATGATTCTAGGAATGGAATAGCTTCGTTTGTCATTTCGGACTTGTATGCAAAATTTGGGTTCATTCCGGGTTGATTTGTTATGTTTCGGCACGAGTTATTGAAGTTGAAAAGTTCAAAGTTCATTAATTTTGAATTTAGGTGTGATTCGTCGTTGGAAGTTGTTATGTGTGTCCTGAGGCATCTAATAGGTCAGTGTTACATTATGGGACTTGTTGGTATACTTGGTCGGGGTACCGAGGGGCTCGGGCGTATTTCGGATTTATTTCGGATCATTTCCTTCATGTTTTCATTGCTGGTTACTGCTGGTTCTGTTGTGACTGCAACTGCGGTTGGTTTGCGAAGGTGAGATAGTCGCAGAAGAGACAATGGAGTCGCAGAAGCAGAGGTGTTGCTGGGAGAAGGAGTTCGCAGAAGCGGAGGTTCATTCGCATCTGCGAAGGAGCAGATGCAGTGTGAAAGGGTGCAGAAGCGAACGTCAGAGCAGGAGCGCAATTTGGACTGGCACCTGCGTGTGCGCAGTAACAGAGTTTCTATTATAGGTGCGAAGGCAGACCTCCAGTGCTTCTCCACAGAAGTGTATTTTTGGTCGCAAAAGCGATGCCGCAGAAGCGGCTAATGTGCCGCAGGTGCGAAAATGCTATAAATCGAGGCTTTGATTCTTTTATCATATTTTGAGATGTGGGACTCAGATTGAGGCAATGTTTGGAGCAATCTTCATCACAAGGATTTGGGTAAGTGTTCTATACTTGGGTTTGATCGTATTTCATGAATCTATCTTCGATTTTGGCATTGGTTGTTGAATTCTAAAGAGAAATTGGGGGTTTTAGCCTAAAGTTCCATAATGTGAATGTTTTGAGTTTTGAACATCGATTTGGAGTCGGATTTAAGTGAAACTAGTATGGATGGACTCATAATTGAATGGGTTGTTTGATTTTGTAAATTTTGTCGGGTTCCGAGTTGAGGGTTCGGGTTGGGCTTTTGGCCAATTTTGGGCTTTTGATTTAAGATTTGATCTTTTTCGATCGGGATTGGTTTCCTTTAGTATTATTTGATGTACTTGAGTTATTTTTGGTTAGTTTCGAGTCGTTCGGAGGTCGAAACGTGCGGGATGGCATTTTTGGAGCATCGCTTGTCTTACTCGATATAGGTATTTGCTTGATCGAGGTAAGTAACACTTCTAAACTTTGTTCTGAGGGTATGAAACCCCAAATTATGTGTTATATGATTGGTGTTGAGGTGACGCACATACTAGGTGACAGGCGGGTGGGCGTGCATCGTGTAAGTTGTAATTTCGTTATTTTATTGGTACTGTCTAGCTACCTGATCATATCTGTAACCATGAAATCTACGTACAAGAGCTATTGAGCTGTGATTCATGTTAGAAACCATGTCTAGGCTATGTGCTTACTCTGTTGGGACCCATTGAGGTCGTTATTGCTGTTGAGTTATTTGATTACATTGCAATTTCATACTCAGTCATGTTCATTCATTTCATATCATACCTCAGTCTTTATTGCTACATATTGATACATCACATCATTATTTTGGGCTGATATTTCATGACATTGAGAGCCCGAGAGACTGGAGAGATTGATGACTGAGTGAGGCCGAGGGCCTAATTGTGAGATATTATATTATAGCACGTGAGTTGTCCGTTCAGCACGTGAGTTGTCCGTGCAGATCCAGATATTGATACTATAGCACATGAGTTGCATGTGCAGCACGTGAGTTGTCCGTGCGGATCCAGATATTGATAATATAGCACATGATTTTTCCGTGCAGCACGTGAGTTGTTTGTGCGGATTATAGCGCTTGGGCTATAGGAGCCCCTCCGAAGTTTGTACACACCCTCAGTGAGCGCAGGTACCTACTGAGTGCGAGTGCTGAGTACCGAGTGAATGGGAGGACCAAGGAACTGTGAGGACAGAGTGATTGGGAGGGCTAAGTGAATTGATACTCTGAGAGTATGTATATAGTATTTATCACTGATTTGCATCGCATTTGGCATGCACACTTGACATACAGGCATAGAGATGCATTTTTCCTCATGTTGTATAGTATCACGTCATTTATTACTTCTCACACATTTTGACATATGGGAATAGAGAGACATCTTACACTTGTTATCTGAAAGGAAAATGAAACATCTTATTGATTGTTGAAAGGATTTTTGGGAAAAATCACAGTTTTCAAACTTACTCATATTTTTGGCAATTTTGGTAAAAGATTTGGGTTTTCACTAAGATACTTAAAAAGCATGCCTATTTTCTGGAACTGTGAACGAGCTGAGCATTTTATTTCTGAGATACTCCTTTTATTACTTGTACTATGCTGTTATGAATTGTTGTGAGATATTGGTATTAGACCCGACCTTTGTTCTAGCTCGTTATTACTTTCAACCTAAGGTTAGGTTTGTTACTTATTGAGTACATGGGGTCGGTTGTACTCATACTACACTTTTGCACCTTGCATACAGATATTGACTACTGACGTTGCTGTGATCGATGTGAGCCGGAATTGAAGATGTACTTGCGTTCCGGTTGTAACTGTCTCTTGTTCATGGTAGTCTTAGTTCTATAAAACTCTATTTATGTACTTTTTGAACAGATGATCTATTTTCATCATTTTAGCTTTGTAAACTCTATTCTTAGAAGCTCATGATTTATACTACCAGTCCTTGGGAAAAGTATAACATTTAGATAATTCCTTTTGTTTAATTGTCTTATTAATATTATTGGAATTGGATAGTTATTAGTTGGCTTACCTAATGGGTTGGGCTATGTGCCATCACGACTAGTGGATTTGGGGTCGTGGCAAACACCAATAGCCAACAACAGTTCATATTAACATAATGGAAGTAATAAAAGAAGTAGCTCAGAGATAAAATGCTCAGCTCATTCACGGTTCTAGAAAAATAGACCTGCTTTTCAAGTAAAACAATGAAAACCCAAATCTTTTACCGAAATCACCAAAATATGAGTACATTTTTGTGCAACTGTGGGTTTTTTCCCAAACACTTTTCAATAACAGATAAGATATCTCATTTTCAAATGGCATGAGGAAAATGCATCTCTATGCCTGTATGTCAAGTGAACATGTCGATGCGATGTAACTCAGTGATAAAAACATATGCATACTCTCAGAGTATCAATTCACTCAGTCCTTCCAGTCACTCAGTTCTCCCAGTCACTTGGCACTTTCGCTCAGTAGGTACCTGCGCTCATTGGGGGGGTGTACAGCTCCGGAGGGGCTCCTTCAGCCCAAGCGCTATAATCCGCACGGACAACTCACGTGCTATAACATCAATATCTGAATCCGCACGGACAACTCACGTGCTATAGTATCCATAACCTCACAATCAGACCCTCGGCCTTACTTAGTCATCAATCTCTCCAGTCTCTCTGGCTCACTATGTCATGAAACTAGGCCAAGATGATGATATGGTGTATCAATAAATAATAACAGAGACCGAGATATGATATTCAATGAATGTACATGACTGAGTACGAAATTACAATTTAAACATATAATTCGATAGCAGAAATGACCTAAGTGGGTCCTAATAATACCAACATTTTCCTAAGCTCAGTTTCTTTAACACATAAAAATACATGGAAAAATACAAGTTAATTGACTATATAGCTCTAAGGAATCAACTGAGTCACAATTTCTACGGTGCACGTCCACACGCCCGTCACCTAGCATGTGCGTCACCTCCCAAACAAATCACATAACACGTATAATAAGAGTTCATACCATCAGCTCCAAGTTTAGAAGAGTTACTTATCTCAAACTGGGTAATTCTTTATTCCAATATGCCTTTGTCTCGCGAATCGGCCTCTGAACGCCTCGAATCTAGTCACAATTAATTCGATTCAGTCAACACACATTATAGGAATTGATTCCATATGAAAATACTAATTTTCCAATAAAATCAAAATTCCAATCTCAAAATTCACAAGTGGGACCCACATCTATGAACCCGACAAAAGTTACAAAATATGAATGCCCATTCAACTACAAGTCCAACCATACCAAATTTACCAAATTACGACATCAACTCGACCCTCATATCTTCAATTTAACCTTAAATATTTTCACAATTTTTCCAACTTAAAACACCACTTAAATGCTAAAAATATCAATAGATTCGGGTAATTTGACCAAAAGTGAGTTAAGAACTCTTACCCCGATGTTTCCCTTGAAAATTTCCCGAACATCGCCTCTCCCCGAGCTCCAAATCGTTAAAAATGAAAAATGGGACATAACTTAAGTTCTGCTGCCCAGTCATTTACCCTATGCGATCGCGGAAATTTCTCCACGATCGCGAAGCACAAAAATTTCCAGAACATTTTTACTCTATGCGATCACGGCCATTTTTATTCTATGCGATCGCATGAAGGCCTCCGTCATCGCGATGCACAGTTCCATTTTTCCTATTTTTCTCTTCGCTGTCGCGGCCAAGTCGACGCTATCGCACTGTACACCCCTGTAGCCAAAAACCAGCAACTAGAAATGGCTTAGAAATGGTTCGAACTTAGTAGAATCCTCAAATCACATCAAACAACACCAAAACAACGAATCATACCCCAATTCAAGCTTAATGAAACTAAGAAATTTCAAATTGTACATTCGGTGCCAAAACTTATCAAATCAAGTCCGATTGACCTCAAATTTGGCACACAAGTCATAAATGACATAACAGACCTATTCCAATTTCCAGAATCAGATTCCGATCCCGATATCAAAAAGTCAACTCCCGATCAAACATCCAAACTCGAACTTCCTATTTTTGCCATTTCAACCCTAATTTAACTACGAGCTTCCAAATAAGTTTCCAGACACACCCCTAAGTCCAAAATTTCCATACAAAACTATTGGAATCATCAAAACTCAATACCGGAGTCGTTTGCATAAAAAGTCAAACTTCGGTCAAACCTTTTCATTTAAGCTTCCAACCTGAATTTCATTCATCTGAACTAATCCCGAAACACCTAAAAATCAAAATCGACGATTCGCACATGTTATAATACGTCATATGAAGCTATTCAAGACTTCAAATAGTTTAAAGGAGCTTAAATGTTCAAAACGACAAGTCGGGTCGCTACATTCTCCCCCACTTAAACATACGTTCGTCCTCGAACATGCCAAGAGTTGTTCCTAAGCCTTCAAATCACTGTTCCTCCTTACCACGCACATACCTTGGGGTTATACCAGGTCACCCTATTCCATATAGGCCCCAGAATACCATAATTGAAGATTATTACTTAAATCTTAGTCCTTAAACCATGGAATGCAATTTCCTACATTCAGAATTTCTTTTGAAGATCCGAATCTCACATCTACACACTGTATAAGTCTGAACAAATAGTATTAAGTCTTAACCATAACCCAAGACGTAATCACATAACATGCCACAAAACTCGCATACTCACAGCACCATTCCCGATCACAGTAACTACTCATAACCAACCAAGTACTAGTATTAAACCCCACATTCCACATAACCTCATTCCAACAACCTTCGTACATTGCCGATAATAAAAGAAACATACATGAACTCACAACCACTCACCATATTAACAGGTCATGGAGTTTCCTTCGTTCAACAAGTACCATAGCCAAATATTTAAGCCTAATTCTAAATTATTCTTCCAAACACGCTGTAATAAATCCTGATAGTACACATTCTAGGTCCAATGACCTTATATTATCAAACACAACTATTCCACAGACATGCCACACCAATATAACTCAAGCCACAAACTGTGCAATCCGTGCACCCAAAAATAGGAAATGTCTCAAAGAATAGAATCGTTTCGCAAGTTCAACAAGCACCACTACAACCGCAATGCTATGAGCTCATCATACATAGTAGCACCAAGACACATAAATTTAATAACGGTAATCATCTCTTCTAGAGCTCACATTAACATCAACCGCACAGCATGGTCACAGGCCTCCAGTCCAAGCATATCATACAAGAGCAATCAAATAAGTACACATGTATATGATAAATGAAATAAAATTCACATGCTGCTGGACTGGTATAAATAGCACCCCATAAAGTAGGCATGTGCAAAGTGTGCTATCACAACTCAATTCGGCAGGTTAAAGCAGAAATAGCAACTACCAAGTTTATTCAAGGAGTTAGCCTCTTTGTAACCTCAAGAATAGCCCAGGTAGTTCTTAGCAAAGGTATGAATACAAGAAATGTTATAACTTTACGCTTAACAGTCAACTCTAGGCATATCATAGCCTAAGCATTTTCTTTTTGAGTATGAATATTTGCCCCGACGGCCACACATGGGATCCAACCTCACATATATACGCACTCAGAGCGCGTAGCTATCACAAATAATTAACGCAACCAGTGCCTCCACTGAGTTTAAATAAAACACTCACCTCAAACAAGTCGCAACCCTGACACAATATGCTTCTGAGAACTCAGTCTCCTAATTCATTTAACACATGAATCATCATAACTGATCCCAACTCCAGCACTCGAATGACTAACACATCTTTCATACACGATCATCCCATGAGGAATACTTCCAAAATTCTTTCGTGCCACATAGAAACAATCTGAATATCAGCAGTCGATCAATCAGGCGAATACCGCAATACCAACGAAACATTTGTATGTCAAAACACAATGTGCCTCTTTGAATGTACACTCTTCTCAGGTAATACCACTAGTGCCAATATCTAAAATCATTTGTTCTCCATAAACTCTTTACCTCCATTTTGAAACTAAATTGTATACTTGCACATGCAAATCCTAAATCTCACTTCATGCACCGCCTCTATTAGGCCATCCTATGAAAATATGAGATCCTCATTAACACTCCGAGTCACAAGAAAAATATATACAGGAGAAAATCACAATACACAACACGTTCCCCACACCGGTAGAAAATATCCGGTTCAAAACATGGTAGAAATCATCAAGAACACTTTAAAATCCATTTGTACATAACCAAGCTATCGGGACTGAACTTCTCTAACTCGACCAAGCCACGCAGGTCACCAAACCCAAGAATATTGCGTCCAAAATATCTGTAAGGTCTCACCACATCATAATTACCTCCCATAAATACCACAACCAAAACACACACTCTGAAAATACCTTATGTGAATTTACAATTATTCTTTTACCTTTCTTATACTGGAATGTAGAATCCATAGTCATACAGAGCTACCGTAAGTTCCGGCACCATCAAATGTAATTCTATCCATACACTAATCCGAAAAAATTCTCAATTACTATATATAAATCTCGTACCCTTTAGAACCTTATAGAGAGTCATCTACTCTGCTCAAATCTAAATTGCACCGCCCAAACGGGCCGAAAGACACATGCCCATTAGAACAACAACACTTAAAGAAGTAAACCTGCCTTAACACCACCGATCAAGTTCATACTCCGTGCGCACTACATCCTTCAAAATAACCAATTAATCATTTCATGATTTTCATATTTTCATAAAGTATAATGTAACCCGTATTCAGGAATTTCCTTACTCGAGTCATCCCCAATCTCAACCTCGGTACGTCATAACTGATCCACAAGTATGCCTCAGACCAAAACCAATACAACACATAATCGTGAAATCAAATCGTAGGTAGCAAACTCCCCACTTGGCTAAAAGTCATAGGTCATGACATTCAATAACTCACAATACCCAACTGTGTTACTGCCATGACACTGTAGTGAGATTCAACTTAATTCTTCACAAGATCATGCAACGCAACCCGTATAGTACCTCAATTCATCTGCTAAACTCGCCTTCATTCCCGTGGCAGTCAGGTCGACTTCCTTGACCATTTCAAATTCACATCTCAACATGTATGCCTCCCTGGTATAAACAAAACTCTCTACTCAACATTATAAGGGACACGCCTACGTAGATTACTCCGCAGGAGATAACCCACTTACTTAGCCTCAAATTGCCATCTTGTTATACCCTTTCGCAGCCATAATTACTACGCAATCACTTAATCTTCCTGAGTTTGAACTCATCAACCGTACATGAAAATCTACTTTGCCCCAGCATTAAACAATATGACAGATCCTTCAACACACTCACAACTCGAGACCGTACTTCACATCAAAATGGAAATCAAGCACCCAATGGCCTTTTTTTTACATCTCAAAGAGACACTTCTCATCACATTCAAACCAACTTAACACACCCCGTAGTCACATCATACTTATGATATAGACATTCTATATCTCAACGAGCCACAAATTCCACTCATAGGGACACTACCTGACGCATAAGACAAAACGCATAAGTTCTCACAACCGAAACTACCGAGCTTATGCTGCGGTCTAACCCTTGCCTCAAGTCCTCTAGACTGGCCCATCACCGAAACACACAATACTCATCTCGAACCTTATTCATGGAATCATAAGCTGATGATGCACAGCTGATACCGAGTGTTCATGTGTGCATACGAATGCGTGGAAGGAATTCAAAGAGTTATGCTTCAAGCAAAATCAATATCGTACGATAAGGAAAGAAAGATGGGAAGTTTATCCTAAGTGCCCTTTAGCCTCTCGAAGATAGGTATGGACATCATCATACCGATCCGCAAGACTCTACTAGACACTTGCTCATGACGTGTAGAACCTATGAACCTAGAGCTTTGATTCCAACTTGTCACGGCCCAAAATCCACTTAGTCGTGATGGCACCTAACCCAACCCGTCAGGTAAGACAATTAAAAACTATCCTATTTAATGAGATTTATTAAGATAAGAAATGATATAAAACTGCTTTTATACAAGAATTTTCCAAGGACTGGTAGTACAAATCATGAGCTTCTAAGATTAGAATTTACAAAGCTTGTATGAAACAAATACATCATATGTTCGAAATGTACATAAATAGATTTTTTTTATAAATATAAGGCTACCATAAACAAGAGGCAGCTACAACCGGAACGTGTCTTCAAATCCAGCTCCTGTCGATCACAGCAACATCAACATCCAATATCTGCACGCAAGCTGCAGTAGTGTAGTATGAGTACAACCGACCTCATGTACTCAATAAGTAACAAACCTAACCTTAGGTTGAAAGTAGTGACCAGCTGGAACACAGGTCGGGGGGTCCAACACCAATAGCCAACAACAATTCATAATAATATAATGGAAGTAATAAAAGAAGTAGCTCAGAGATAAAATGTTCAGCTCATTCACGGTTCCAGAAAAATAGGCCTGCTTTTCAAGTATACTAGTGAAAACCCAAATCTTTTATCGAAATCACCAAAATATGAGTATGTTTTTGTAAAAGCTGTGGTTTCTTTCCAAAAAACTTTTCAAAAACAGATAAGATGTTTCATTTTCAAATGGCATGAGGAAACTACATCTCTATGCCTACATGTCAATGAGTATGTGAAGTCATGAATGACGCAATGTCGTACATCACGTGCTATAACATCAATATCTGGATCCGCACGGACAACTCACGTGCTCCACGGACAACTCACATGCTATAGTATCAATAACCTTACAATCAGGCCCTCAGCCTTAATCAGTCATCAATCTCTCCGGTCTCCGGGCTCACTATGTCATGAAACTAACCAAAAATAAGGATATGATGTTTCAATAAATAATAACAGAAACTGAGATATGATATACAATGAATGTATATGACTGAGTATGAAATTACAATTTACACTTATAATTCGACTGCAGAAATGACCTCAGTGGGTCCCAATAATACTGACATTTGCCTAAGCATGATTTCTAACATGAGTCACATCTCTGTTTCCCTAACACATAAAAATACATGAAAAACTACAAGTTAATTGACTATATAGCTCTACGGAATCAACTAAGTCATAATTTCTACGGTGCACGCCCACACGCCCGTCACCTAGCATGTATGTCACCTCCCAAATAAATCACATAACATGTATAATCAGGGTTCATACCCTCAGCTCCAAGTTTACAAGAGTTACTTACCTCAAACCGTATAATTCTTTATTCTAATATGCCCTTGCCTCGCGAATCGTACTCCGAACACCTCGAATCTAGTCACAATTAATTCGATTTAGTCAACACACATTATAGGAATTGATTCCATATGAAAATACTAATTTTCCAATAAAATATGAAGTTCCACTCAAAACTCTCCAGCGGGTCCCACATCTAGGAACTCGACAAAAGTTATAAAATATGAACGTCCATTCAACCACGAGTCCAGCCATACCAAATTTACCAAATTCTGACATCAACTCGACCCTCAAATCTTCAATTTAACTTTAAGGATTTTCACAATTTTTCCAACTTAAAACACCAATTAAATGCTACGAATAAAAATAGATTCGGGTAATTTGACCAGAATTGAGTTAAGAACACTTACCCCCGATGTTTCCATTAAAAATCTCCCAAAACTCGCCTCTCCCCGAGCTCCAAATCGTTAAAAATGTTTCATAACTTAAGTTCTGCTGTCTAGTCATTTACCCTATGCGATCGCGACAAATTCTCCGCGATCGCTAAGCACACAAATTTCCAGAGCATTTTTACTCTATGCGATCATGGCCATTTTCCCGCGATCGCGAAGCACAAACATCTATTACACTTCCAAAATGCTTCTCATATAACCTGTAGTGTATTGGTTATAAAGTTTTGTACAAAGTCGGATCAGTGCAGCAGAGTTTTTATTCTATGCGATCGCGTGAAGGCTTCCGCGATCGCGATGCACAGTTCCATTTTTCCTATTTTTCTCTTCGCTATCGCGGCCAGGTCCATGTTATCGCACTGTACACCCCTATAGCCAAAAACCAGCAACTAGAAATGGTCTGAAACCACCCCGAAACTCACTCGAGTCCCCAGGGACCTCAACCAAATATACCAACAAATCCTAAAACATCATCAGAACTTAATCCAAGCTTAATGAAACTAAGAAATTTCAAATTCTACATTTGGTGCCGAAACCTAACAAATCAAGTCCGATTGACCTCAAATCTTACACACAAGTCATAAATGACATAACGGACCTATTCCATTTTCAGAAACGGATTCCGACCCCGATATCAAACAGTCAACTCCCCGGTCAAACTTTCAAACTTGAACTTCCTATTTTTGTCATTTCAAGCCTAATTTAACTACGAGCTTCCAAATAATTTTTCGTACATACCCCTAAGTCCAAAATCGTCATACAGAGCTATTGAAATTATCAAAACTCAATTCCGGAGTCGTTTGCACAAAAAGTCAAACTCCGGTCAACCCTTTTCATTTAAGCTTCCAACCTGAATTTCATTGATCCGAACTATTCCCGAAACACCTAAAAATCAAAACCGACGATTCACACACGTTATAATACATCATATGAAGCTATTCAAGACTTCAAATAGTTGAAAGGAGCGTAAATATTCAAAACGACATGTCGGGTCATTACAAGTTGTGTCTTTTCTTAAGGTACTGCGGATGGTTGAGAATGGGTGTGAAGCATATCTAGCCTTTGTGAGAGATATCAGTGCTGATACTCCTACCGTTGAGTCAGTTCCGGTAGCGAAAACTTTCCCAGATGTGTTTCCAGCAAACCTTCCAAGCATGCCGCCCGATAGAGATATCGATTTTTGTATTGACCTGGTGCCGGGCACTCAGCCCATTTCTATTTCACCATATCATATGGCACAAGTGGAGCTAAATGAGTGAAAGGAACAACTGCAGGAGTTGCCCGATAAGGGTTTCATCCGGCCTAGTGTTTCGCCTTAGGGTACTCTGGCTCTGTTGGCAACTATGGTCGCCACAAATGTGCATCCTTTAGTGGCGACACTGAAAGGCTGCCACTAATAACTATCAGCCACGCAGTATAGCAACCATCCTTAGGTTGCTGCGAAAACCCTTTTGGCGACATTTGTAGTTTCAGTGGTGATATTGATCGCCACAATTCTCCTGTTAGACTCTCAGTATTCAGCGTCCAAGATTCTTATTGCCCCTTTAATTCGTATGAACGGTAATCCTGTTAATTACATATCAAATGCAACCACTTTAAACTGTCTAGCACATTATTATTCGGATCACTCGATTCTTTCCTAATGTGAAAAAGTCGGTATTCAAGATATGTATAATAATTTTAAAACCCTTCAAATAAAATCCTATGTAATTAATACTCTCGTGTATTAGTTGAATTAATAACAACAAAATAATAGCATAAAAATAAAAATAAAAATAAATATCTTACGTATATTCATTGAATTATTTAAATCTATTTATTTCTCCTTTTCCTTTTTGGGTACATGTTACTTTTCCTCCCTTCCATCACTTCTCCCCTCCTTAAGAATAAAAATATATAAGCTCATTAATCTATATCTATATATTAATATAAATGAGGGACATAGAGGAGTGATGTGACAACTTTCATAGATAAGGATTACTATTTATCTTTTTTTCATTTTTTTAGGCATTTTCCTTCTTTTGTTTTAATTGCTATTTGTATTAACAAAAGTCGTTCTTCGAAAATGAGTGGAACGGTTGCAACTAATAAGAATAACTATTGCTATTTGAAAGACGCCTTCTTATGAAAGGTTAATCCAGTTATTTCCCTTTTTTAATTGTGGCAATTAAAGTAGTAAATGTCTCTTTTGGTTCTTCAACTCCCCTGCAATTAATGTCTATCAATATGTTTAATATAAATTCAGGCTAAGCTATATCATTTTGACAACCGTAGCAGCACTCCAATAGATATATTTTGTTTCGGTATTCATAAAAACAAATGTGTAACGACCCGATCGGTCGTTTTGAGTATTACAGCTTTGCTTCACCATTTACTGCTTATCCTGTGTTCAATTATAAATATGTGACTTGTCGAGGAGGTTTTAGAATGAATTTGGAACACTTAGATCCAAGATTTGAAGCCTAAGTTGAAATAGTTGGCCAAATATCGATTTATGTATAAACGACTCCGGAATAGAATTTTGATGATTTCAATATCTCTGTATAGCATTTTTGAACTTAGGAGCGTGTCCGAAAAATTATTTGGAAGTGCATAGTAAAATTAGGCTTGAAATGGCTAAAATAGAAATTTAAGTTTGGAAGTCCGACCGGGGAGTTGACTTTTTGATATTGGGGTCGGAATCTGATTCTGTAAATTAGAACAGGCCCGTTATCTCATTTATGACTTGTGTGCAAAATTTGAGGTCAGTCGGACTTGATTTGATAGGTTTCGGCATTGAATGTAGAAGTTGAAAAATTCTTAGTTTCATTAGGCTTCAATTGGGGTATGATTTGTGGTTTTAGCGTTGTTTGATGTGATTTGAGATTTCGACTAAATTCGTATGATGTTTTAGGACTTGTTGAGGTATTTGGTTGAGGTCCCGGAGGCCTCGGGTGAGTTTCGGATGGTTAACGAATCAAATTTGGACTTAGAACAATTGAAACTTGCTGCTGTCTACTAATGGAATCGCACCTGCGAAAATTGGCCCGCAGAAGCGAGCTTGGCACCGCAGAAGCGTGAGGTCCGCAGAAGCGGACTATGCCTTGCAGAAGCGCGACCGCAGAAGCGGTACATGCATCTCAGAAGCGGAAAAGGGGAAAGAGCAGCCTCGTCACAGAAGCGGATGCTTCGTCGTAGAAGCGAGTCCGCAGAAGCAAAGGGAGTCACAGAAGCGGTTGTTTCACCGCAAAATGGTAACCGCAGATGCGGTTAAAAATTCCGCATAAGCAGAACCTCTGAATAGTGTACAAAAACAGAGGGTTCCGATATTTTTGTTATTTAGGATATTTTCAACACGGTTTTGGGTGATTTTTCAAAGCGAATTCACGGAAAATCTTGAGGTAAGTTACTTATGATCATTTTTAGTCAATAATATTGAATTATCATCGATTATTCCGACTAGATTACATGTTTTGAGATGTAAATTGTGGATTTGGGCCTAGGAATTTCAAAATAAAAAATTAAGATTTGAAGGTCGAGTTGATGTCGAAATTTGGTATGGCTAGACTCGTGGGTGAATGGGCGTTCATATTTTGTAACTTTTGTTAGATTCTGAGACGTGGGCCCCACTGGCAATTTTTGAGCGAAATTTCAGATTTTGTTGGAAAATTAGTATTTTCATAAGGAATTAATTCCTATAATTTGTATAGAGTGAATCGAATTAATTGTGACTAGATTCGTGGCATTCAGAGGTCGATTCGCGAGGCAAAGGCATATTGGAGTAAGGAATTACACGGTTTGAGGTAAGTTACACTTCTAAACTTGGTTCTGAGGGTATGAATCCCCAAATTTGGTATTATACAAATTGTTTGGAGATGACGCACATGCTAGGTGACGAGCGTGTGGGCATGCACCATAGAAATTGTGACTTAAATAAATTCCGGGGAGTTGTAAAATTAAAGAATCATGTTATTATCCGCATATTCTCCACGTGTTAGAGGAATTAAGTTGATACTTGTATTAAAGATCATGTTTAGGCTACATGCCAATATTTTTGGACCCATAAGGTCGTGTTGCTATTGAATTTAATTGTTTAAAAATATACATTTCATACACAATCATGTTCATCCATAGTGAGGTTATTGATGGGATCGAGTTGTGCGCCGCAGCAGGCCATATTGGCTTTACATATATTTTTATTATATTGATCGGGGTTGTCCGCTGTAGCAGGCTTTATAGGCTTTATTATTATAGGGATCGGGATTGACCTCCTGCAGTAGTCCATATCGGCTTTATATCAGGCTTGGGCTGAAATAGCCCCTTCGGATGGACTTCCAAGGGCATGCACATGCCTTATTTATTTATTTATATTCGGGATGGACTTCCCAGGGCATGGACTTGGCTTATTTATTTATATATATATTTGGGATAGATTTCCCAGGACATGGACTTGCCTTATTTATTTATAATTGTGATGAATTTTCCCTGGACATGGATCTTGTCCAAGTAATCTATATTTGGGGATACAATCTATCTCTGGGCTGTATTGGCCTTATACGGTACTGAGTCACTGGCTGGGAGTTCATTTATATATATTTGGGATAGATTTCCCAGGACATGGACTTGCCTTATTTATTTATAATTGTGATGAATTTTCCCTGGACATGGATCTTGTCCAAGTAATCTATATTTGGGGATACAATCTATCTCTGGGCTGTATTGGCCTTATACGGTACTGAGTCACTGGCTGGGAGTTCATTTATATATATTTGGGATAGATTTCCCAGGACATGGACTTGCCTTATTTATTTATAATTGTGATGAATTTTCCCTGGACATGGATCTTGTCCAAGTAATCTATATTTGGGGATACAATCTATCTCTGGGCTGTATTGGCCTTATACGGTACTGAGTCACTGGCTGGGAGTTCATTTATATATATTTGGGATGGATCTTCCCTAGGCTGGATTTGCCATATATAGTACTGAGTTTAACAGTTGAACTTGAAAGCATGCCTACATTTCTGTACTGTTATTTCTATACTGGACTGTACCTGCTGAGCTTGTCACTACTTTCAGCCTAAAGGTTAGTCTTGTTACTTATTGAGTTGGTTGTACTCAAACTACACTCTACACCTCGTGTGCAGATTCAGGTGCTTTCGGACACGACGACTTTTAGATCTCAGAGTGTTATCAGTTGGAGACTATCAAGGTAGTTGTCTGGCATCCGCTGACCTTGGCTCTCTCTTCCTTTCAGTTATTGCACCATTCTATATTTTTAGACTTTGTTATTATTTAGTTTCTCATATATACTAAGTGACACCGGAGTTTGGGAGTGTTTTGTATCTATAAGCGTGAGGTTTTCTATGGAATTTAAATATTATGTTTTCAAACGTGAAAGAAATTGAGGTTTATGGAGATTGTCGGCTTGCCTAGTATTGAGATAGGCGCCATCACGACACGTTAGGATTTTGGGTAGTGACAAGTTGGTACCAGATCTTAGGTTACACAGGTCTCCCGAATCATGATCAGGTTTAGTAGAGTCTTGCGGATCGGTACGGAGATTTCTATACTTATCTTCGGGAGGATACCGAACCCTTAGGAAATTTCACATTTTTGTATTCTTGTCGTGTAGATTTGTTCGTTCAGGTAAATAAACTTTTGTATTCGATTCTCTCACAGATGGTGAGGACATGTACTACCGGATCGGATGGTCAGCCACTAGTGCCACCAGTTAGGGCCGCGAGAAGCCAGGGCCGTGGTAGAGGCCGGGGTCGAGGTAGAGGTCAAGGTGTAGCTCGTACAACTGTTGGAGCAGCACCTGTAGTACCACCAGTTTCTCCAGCTCAGGAGAAGACTCCAGATATAACTGAGCCGACAGGACCAGCTCAGGCACCAGCTCTGCCTATTGTGATTCCAGGCCTTTAGGAGGCTTTAGCTCAGATTTTGAATGTTTCCACTTGCCTTGCTTAGGTGATTTTGACTCAGGTCGCACCTGCCACTTCTCAGGCCGGGGCAGTTACTCATACCCCTATTGCCCGTACTCCAGAACAGGTAGTTCAGGGACTTCAGATACTAGGGGCATCACCAGTCCATCCGGTTGTAGCTGCTCAGGCCCAAGTGATCCCCGTTATGGCCGATGATGAGCAAGGGAGACTGGAGAGATTTGGGAGGCTTCGACCTCCATCATTTAGCGGTGCTGAGTCAGAGGATGCTCAGGGTTGCCTGGATAAGTACCAGCGGATGCTTCGGATGGCAGGTATTCTGGAGACCAGTGGGGTCTCATTCACTACTTTTTAGTTTCCTGGGGCAGCCTTCCGATGGTGGGAGACTTATGAGAGGAGCAAGCCAGTGGGTGCAGCACCACTATCATGGCATGAGTTCTCTGTATTATTTTTGGAAAGGTTTGTGCCAAAGACCCGCAGAGAGGAACTGCGTAGACAGTTCGAGTATTTACGACAGGGTGACTTGTCCGTGACTCAGTATGAGATGCAGTTTTCAGAATTGGCTCGTCATGTAGTTTTGTTGGTTCCTACTGAGAGGAAGAAGATCAGAAGGTTCATTAATGGCCTCAACCATCAATTCCATTTTGTTATGACTCTGGGGAATCTAGCAAGTGCTAAATTCGACGAGGTGGTTGACAACGCTCGACGGTTAGAAATGGTTTGTACTAAGGAGCGTGAGGAGAGGGAGGCCAAGAGGTCTCGTGGTCCGAGTAATTCCAGTGGTTTTCCTTTTGGGGGACAGCCCTATCAAAGCAGGGGCCGTCCTTTTAGGCCGGCTCAAATGGCTCGTTCAGCCCATCGTGGCGCATCAGCTAGCCATGGTTCAAACAGTGCTTAATAGATTCAGTCTTTTCTTGGTGCACTTGCAACTCAGAGTTCATCTCGTGCACCATCAATTCAGGGTTCATCGGTACTAGGTTCTTATGGTAGTTATTCTGGTTCTCGAGGCCCGCCTCAGAACTCGCGGCCATCTTTCGAAAGGGAATGCTATGAGTGTGGAGAGCTGGGTCATATGTGGAAATATTGTCCCCACCTTACGCGAGGTCCAATTCAGCAGAGAAGTCAGGCTACGACTCCTGTACCAGTTGCTCCACCACCTGCCCAGCCAGCTCGGAGTGGGGCTCTGTCAGCTAGGGGTCTCCCAAAAGGGGGAGGCCAATTAAGTATTGTCTCAGTGTGCCACAGGGAAGCTTCTATATTATTTGACCCTAGTTCTACTTATTCATATGTATCATCGTACTTTACTCATTATTTGGATATACCCCGTGAGTCCTTAGTTTCACTTGTTCGTGTATCTACGTCGGTGGGCGATACTATTATTGTGGACCGTGTGTATCGGTCGTGTGTGGTAACTATTAGGGGACTGGGGACTAGAGTTGATCTCTTATTGCGTAGTATGGTTAATTTCGATGTAATCTTGGGTATGGATTGGTTGTCTCTCCATTTCATGCTATTTAGGATTGTCACGCAAAACTGGTGACGTTGGCGATACCGGGATTGCCAAAGGTCGAGTGGACAGGTTCTCCAGATTATGTTCCCAGCAGGGTAATGTCTTACTTGAAGGCTCAATGTCTGGTTGGGAAGGAGTGTTTGTCATATTTGACCTTTGTGAGAGATGTTGATGCAGACACTCCTACTATTGATTTTGTACCGATAGTGCGAAACTTTCCGGATGTATTTCCTACAGACCTGACAGGTATGCCACTCGATAGGGATATTGATTTCGGTATTGACTTGGTACCGGGCACACAGCCCATTTCCATTTCTCTGTATCATATCGCACAAGCTGAATTGAAAGAATTGAAATAGCAACTTCAGGAACTTCTTGATAAGGGGTTTATTAAGCCTAGTGTGTCACCTTGGGGTGCACCGGTTCTGTTTGTGAAAAAGAAAGATGGTACTATGCGGATCTGCATCGACTAGAGGCAGTTGAACAAAATTACAATCAAGAACAAGTATCCTTTGTTGCGTATTGACGATTTATTTGACCAGCTTCAGGGAGCGAGGGTACAACAACAATAACAAACCCAGTATGATCTCAACGGGTGGGGTCTAGGGAGGGTAGTCTGCATGCAGACCTTACCCCTACCTAATGCAGGTAGAGCGACTGTTTCTAATAGACCCTCAGCTCAGGAAGGGTAAGAAGAAGAAGAGGAAGGCAAGGAAGGAAGAAAGAAGGAAGAGAAAAGATAAAGGGAAAGATAAAAGATAAGTAGTACCAAATAATAGCAACAGGGAATACAATACCTGAGGCGAACAAAACCACATAACATAATAAAAATCTAAGAATATGAAGGGACATGCATGCTACTAAGACTATCGGTGAACAACTAAAAACTACCCACTAATCTTCTACCTTAATCCTCGACCTCCTCACCTTCTTATCAAGGAGAGAGGGTATTCTCCAAAATTGATTTGAGATCTGGGTATCGCCGGGTGAAAATTCAGGATTTAAATAATCTAAAGACGACATTATGGACTTGTTAAGGTCACTATAAATTTCTTGTGATGTCTTTTTGACTAACCAACGCCCCAGCAGCATTTATGCACTTGATAAATAGTGTATTCCATCCATATCTTGATTTATTTGTCGTAGTATTTATTGATGATATCCTAGTGTACTCACTTAGCCAGAAGGATCATGCACATCACTTAGGCATTGTATTACAGAGGCTGAGAGAGGAGAGGCTTTATGCCAAATTCTCTAAGTGTGAGTTTTGGCTTAGTTCAATGGCATTCTTGGGACACATAGTGTCCAGTACGGGAATTAAGGTGGATCCGAAGAAGATAGAGGCAGTTCAGAGTTGGGTCAGGACATCTTCAGCGGCTGAGATTCGGAGTATTCTCGGCTTGGCCGGTTATTATCGTCGCTTCATGGAGGGTTTTTCATCTATTGCATCGCCTTTGACTAAATTCACCCAGAAAGGTGCTCCATTCAGGTGGTCGGTTGAGTGTGAAGAGTGCTTTCAGAAGCTCAAGACTGCCTTGACCAAAGCTCTAGTTCTAGTATTACCTTCAGCTTCAGGCTCTAGTACAGTATATTGTGATGTTTCTCGGATTGGTATTGGGTGTGTCTTGATGCAGGAGGGTAGAGTGATTACTTATGCTTCGCGTCAGTTGAAACCACATGAAAAGAACGACCCTGTTCATGATTTAGAATTGGCAGCCATTGTTCATGCATTGAAAATTTGGAGGCACTATCTCTATGGTGTGTCTTGTGAGGTATTTACAGATCATCGGAGTCTTCAGCACTTATTCAAACAGAAGGATCTAAATTTGAGACAGCAGAGATGGTTGCAGGTTCTAAAGTACTATGATATCACTATTCTTTATCATCCGGGAAGGCCAATGTGGTGGCCGATGTCTTAAGTAGGAAGGTAGTGAGTATGGGTAGCCTTGTGTTCCTTCCTGTTAATGAAAGGCCTCTTGCGGTTAATGTTCAGACCTTGGCTAATCAGATCGTCAGATTAGATATTTCGGAGCCTAGTCGGGTTCTAGCTTGTGTTGTTTCTCAGTCTTCCTTATACGACTGCATCAGAAAGCGCCAGTGTGATGATCCCCATTTGCTTGTCTTGAAGGACACAGTTCAACACAATGACGCCAAATACGTTACTATTGGAGATGATGGGGTGTTAAAGATGCATGGTCGTATTTGTGTGCCAAATGTAGATGGGCCGCGTGTGTTGGTTCTTGAAGAAGCCCACAGTTCGTGGTATTCCATTCATTCGGGTGCCGCTAAGATGTACAAGGATTTGAGGCAGCACTTTTGGTGGAGAAGAATGAAAAAATATATAATGGAGTTTGTAGCTCGGTGTTTAAATTGTCAACATGTGAAGTATGAGCATCAGAGACCGGGCAGATTGCTTCAGAGACTTGAAATTCCGGAGAGGAAATGGAAGTGTATTACCATGGACTTCGTAGTTGGACTCTTACAGACTTTGAGGACGTCTGATGCTATTTCGGTGATTATAGATCGGTTGACCAAGTCCGCACATTTTATTGCAGTCTGTACTACTTATTCTTCGGAGCGGTTTGCTGAGATTTAAATCCACGAGATTATTCGCCTATACGGTGTGCTAGTGTCCATCATTTCAGATTGGGGCATGCAGTTTACATCACAGTGTTGGAGAGAAGTGCAGCGAGAATTAGGCACACAGGATCAGTTGAGTACAGAGTCATGAGTACACTAGCAACTAGAAGTTCTACAAACAGAGTCTGAAATAAATACAAATGTTTCGAAGGAAATAAACAGTAAAATGATGGAAGAGCAAGGGGACTTCAAGGTGTGCGGATGCCAGCAAATCTACCTCAAGTCACCGTATGCAATGATCTGAGTTGGCGCACCTCACGCACCATCGGGACCAATACCAGAATCTTCACAAGAAGTGCAGGAATGCAGTATGAGTACAACCGACCCAATGTACTTCGTAAGTGTCGAGCCTAACCTAGACGAGGTAGTGACGAGGCTATGACATTATACCTACGTATATAAATCTGTACAAGTATATATATATATATATATATATATATATATATATATATATATATATATATATACACGAAGCAATAATAACAATAGAGATTAGCAATGTATCAGCAGGGAGGGAACAAGCGAAAGGGGGAAGATACGATAACTACGTCAGGAATGACATCACGTAATAGCCAAATAAGTCGTCAACCAACGAAGACATATAAACCAATGATATAAAAATAGCACGGCATCACCCTTCATACTTTTACTCTCATCCTTACCATGAAATGATGACATAAGTAAAAATAAAATGGCACGGCATCACCCTTCGTGCTTTTACTATCGATCTCACCATGTAACAATGAATAAATGAGATGAATGGCACAGCATCACCCTTCGTGCTTTTATTCTCTTCCTCGCCATAACATAATGAATAAATGATAAAAATGGCACGTCATCACCCTTCGTGCTTTAACTCTCTTTCTCACTATGTATTAATCAATAAATGAGATAAATGCAATGGAACAACATCACGCTTCGTCCTTTAACACTCTTCCTTACCATGTAATAAAGATAATATAAATTCGGGAAAAGAATAATGCAGAGAATGTATTTAACGTCAAATATGATGCCAAGATACCAAACTTCAAGTTCCAAAATACTCAACAAATATTAAATAAGCAATAATTATGGAAGAAATGATCAAATAAGTACTAACCTGACCTAAGTATAGATATCATAAACAACGAGGCAATAAATCACAAGGAAACAAGTTTCACCCGCATGCTTTAACCCAATAACTACGCATAAGTACTCATCACCTCACATACGTTGTACCCACACATTAAACACGTAGCAAATTGGCAAACAAGTCATAGTCCCTCAAGTCAAGGTTAACCACGGCGCTTACCTCGCTCCACAATCAAATCAAAGCTCAACCAGGTCCTTTGCTCTAAAATTCACCTCCAAATTAATCGAAGCTAACCAAATATCGTTCAAATAATTCAAAATAAGCTTTAGAAACCATCCATGAGTGAAAACGATTCAATCTTTCATGATTTCGAAAAAAGTCAACAAAAGTTAATACCATGCCTGCTTGGTCAAAACCCGAGATTCTGGCCAAAACTCAATCACCTATTCACCCCCGAGCCCGATTATTTAATTAGTTTCAAAATCCAACCTCAATTTGAGGTCTAAATCTCCCAATTTTACAAAAACCCCTAATTCTACCGAAATTCCTAATTTTCTACCATGAAACAGCATAGTATAAGGTTAGAAATCAATGGGTGTTGATAGAAATGGAAGAAAACGAGTTAAACTATACTAACCTATAAAATGGTGATGAAATTGCTCTTCAAAATCGCCTCTTAGCCAAGCTCTAATGTGAAGATGGTGAAAATGAGTGAAATCCCGATTTTCAGAAGTTTAAATGACTGGGCGTCAGGTGTTCATCGCGTTCACGAGACACCTGACGCGTTCGCGAAGAGCACTGCCCAGTTGGCCATCGGGATCGCAATCAAAGATACGTGTTCACGTAGGATTAGCACCCTCGCCTTCACGTTCGCGAGCCTGGGCTCGCGTTCGTGTAGAGTAAAAGTTCAATTTCCAGTCCCCCCCCCTCCTATCACTACGCTTTCACGAAGGATTGGCCGCATTCGCGAAGGACAGATTCCCCACTACTCCGTGTTCACGACCAACTCCTCGCGTTAGCAATGAGTAATTCCTCCCGAGTCCCAATTTCCCCTTCGCGATCGTGAAACACAAAATCTCAGGCACCAGATATCAGCAAAAAACAGCATTTGTAGAAGATCTAAGTTCAATCGAAAATCATCTGAGCCCCTCGGGCTCCAAACCAAACATGCACACAAGTGTAATAACATCATACGAACTCACTTGCATGATCATAACACCAAAATAACACCTAAAACTACAAATCGGACCTCAAAATGAATAATATTTTCAAAGAAACTCAAAAACATATAATTTTACAACCGGACGTCCGAATCACGTCAACTCAACTCCGTTTTGCACAAAATTTTGCAGACAAATCACAAATACTAAAATGAACCTATACCAAGTTGCAGAACCAAATTTCGAACTCAGTAGCAACAAAGTCAACCTACGGTCAATCTTAGGAATTCTTTTAAATCTTTAAATTGCTAGTTTTCAATAAATTACATTAAATCAAGTTAGGGACTTCCGAATTCGATTTCGGGCATACTCCCAAGTCCCAAATCATGATACGGACCTACTGGGACCGTTAAAATACTGATCCGGGTGCGTTTACACAAAATATTGACCTTAGTGAACTCAAATAAGTTTTAAGGCAAACATTCACTTTCTCTTCAATTTTTCACAAAAACATTTTCAAACAAAGACACGGACTGCGCACGCAAATGGAGAAAGGCTAAACAGAGCTATTCAAGGTCTCGGAACACAGAAATAAAAGCTAAAACTAAATATAACCTATCGGGTCATCATATTCTCCTCCTCTAAAACAAACATTCATCCTCGAACGGACATAGAAAGGTACATGGACTGGTGAAAAGGTGTGAATATCTACTCCGCATGTCCGACTCGGACTCCCACATGTGTGCCTCGATCGGGTGACCTCTCCACTCTGCACTGGAATTTAAGGATAACTCTTATACCTCAACTGTCGGACATGCAAGGCTAGAATGGCCACCGGCTCCTCCTCATAAGTCAAATCTTTGTCCAATTGGACTGAGCTGAAATCTAACAGATGGGATGGATCACCGTGATACTTCTGGAGCATGGACACATGGAACACCGGATGGAGTACTTATAAACTAGGTGGCAATTCCTGTCTGTAGGCTACCTTACCCACTCTCTCAAGAATCTCAAAGGGTCTAATATACCTAGGGCTCAACTTGCCCCTTTTCCGAACCTCATCACACCCTTCATGGGTGAAACCCGCAGCAATACCCTCTCTCAAACCATGAATTCAACATCACGAACTCTACGGTCGGCATAACTCTTCTGCCTAGACTGAGTCATACGAAGTCGATCCTGAATAATCTTTACCGGCATCCTGAACCAAATCGGTACCTAGCAACCGAGCCTCTCCTGTCTCAAACCATCCAATTGACGAACGTCACCGCCTTCCGTGTAATGCCTCATAGGGAGCAATCTAAATGCTCGGCTGGTAGTTGTTGTTATAGGCAAACTCCGGAAGCAGCAAGAACTGGTTCCAAAAACCCCCAAAATCCATAATGCAAGCATGAAGCATATCCTCCAATATCTGAATAATGTGCTCGTACTGTCCGGCCATTTGGGGATGAAATATTGTACTCGACTCAACTCGCGTGCCTAACTCACATTGTACGGCCCTCCAGAAGTGCTAGGTGAATTGCGTACCTCGATCAGAAATAATAGACACGGGCACATAGTGAAGATAGACAATCTTGCGAATGTAGATTTCAGCTAACCCCTCTGAAGAATAGGTAACTGCCACTGGAATGAAATATGCCGACTTGGTCAACCTGTCCACAATGACCCATATCGCGTCAAACTTCCTCTAAGTATGTGGGATCCCAACAACAAAACCCATAGTAATACGCTCCCACTTTCACTCAGGAATCTCTAGCCTCTGAAGCAAACCACCAGGCCTCTGATGCTCGTACTTTACTTGCTGACAATTCAGACACCGTGCTACATATGCAACTATATCCTTATCCATCCTCCTCCGCCAATAATGCTGCTGCAAGTCCAGATACATCTTGGCAGCACCCGGATGAATAGAGTACTGGGAACTGTGGGCCTCCTCAAGAATCAACTCACGAAGCCCATCCATATTAGGCACACAAATATGACCCAGCATGTGCAAAACCCCATCATCTCCAACAGTAACCTGCTTGGCACCACCGTGCCGCACCTTGTCCTTAAGGACAATCAAGTGGGGGTCGTCATACTGACGCTCTCTGATACGCTCATACAAACAAAACTGATTGACCATACAAGCTAGAACACGACTGGGCTCTGAAATATCTAACCTCATGAACTAGTTGGCCAAAGCCTAAAAATATGATGCTAGCAGCCTCTCCCCAACTGGAATATACACAAGGCTACCCATACTCACAGCCTTTCTACTAACGGCATCGTCCATCACATTAGCTTTCCCGAGATGATACAAAATGGTGATATCATAGTCTTTCAACAGCTCCAACCACCTCCTCTGCCTCAAGTTGAGATCCTATTGCTTGAATAAATATTGTAGACTCCGATGATCCGTGAACACCTCACACGACACGCCGTAAAGATAGTGCCTCCAAATCTTCAGCGCATGAACAATGGCTGCCAACTCTAAGTCATGAACATGGTAATTCTTCTTATGAACCTTCAACTGCCACGACACATATGCAATCACCCTGCTATGCTTCATCAATACTGCACCAAGCCTAGTACGAGATGCATCACAATACACCGTGTAAGATCCTGAACTTATGGGCAACACCGACATTGGCGTCGTAGTCAAAGCAGTCTTGAGCTTCTAAAAGCTCAATTCACACTCACCGTACCACCTCAACGGAGCACGCTTCTGGGTCAGTCTAGTCAATAGGGCTGCTATGGATGAAAACCCTTCCATGAACCGGCGATAATAACCCGCCAAGCCCAGAAAACTCCAGATCTTTGTAGCTGAAGTGGGTCTAGGATAGTTTTGAACTGCCTTAATCTTCTTAGGATCCTCTTTTATGCCCTTTGCTGACACCACATGCCCCAAAAAGGCGATTAAGTCTAACAAAAACTCGCACTTTAAAAACTTGGCATATAACTAACTATCTCTAAGTGTATGAAGTACAATCTGAAGATGTTGCTCATGCTCGTCTCGACTGTGGAAGTAGATCAAGATATCATCAATGAATATGATCACAAAAGAATCCAAATAGGGCTTGAACACCCGGTTCATCAAATTTATAATTGATGGGGCATTTGTCAACCCAATGACGTCACAAGGAACTCTTAATGCCCATACCGAGTATGAAAAGCTGTCTTAGGGACATCTGATGCCCTAATCTTCAACTGATGGTAGCCAAACCTCAAATCAATCTTCGAAAACACCTTGGAACCCTGAAGCTAATCAAATAAGTCATCAATCCTCAGCAACAGATACTCATTCTTGATAGTGACTTTGTTTAACTGCCGATAGTCTATACACATCCTCATCAAGCCATCTTTCTTCTTCACAAATAACACGGGCACATCCAGGGCGATACACTAGGTCTAATAAGTCCCTTATCAATCAAATCTTGCAACTGCTCCTTCAATTCTTTCAACTCTAATAGGGCCATACAATATGATGGAATATAAATGGACTGAGTGCCCCGAGCCAAATCAATACATAAGTCAATATCTCTATCGGGTGGCATCCCCGGCAGATTTGCAGAAAATGCCTCTGGAAACTCACGCACAACTTGTACTGAATCCATGGAAGGAACCTCCACACCCGAATCACGAACATAGGCCAAATATGCTAAACATCCCTTCTCGACCATATATCGGGCCTTCACATAAGAAATAAATCTACTGGTAGAATAGGCAGGAGTCCCTATCCACTCTAATCGAGGCAACCTCGCCATGGCTAAAGTCATCGTCTTGGCGTGACAATCCAATGTAGCTTGATAAGGTGATAGCCAATCCATACCCAAGATAACATCAAAATCTACCATATCAAGAAGTAGAAGATCTACGCTAGTCTCAAGACTCCCAATAGTAATCACACACGAACGATAGACGCAATCTACAATAATAGAATCTCCCGCAGGCGTGGACACATACACAGGAGCACTCAAAGAGTCACGAGGCACAACCATATATGAAGCAAACTAGCATGACACATAGGAATAAGTAAAGCCCAAATCAAACAGAACTAAAGCATCCCTATGGCAAATTGGAACAATACCTGTGATAACGGCATCAGATGACTCGGCCTCAAGTATAGCTGGGAAATCATAAAATAGGGGTTGGGCCCCGCCACTCTGACCTACGTCTCTGGAACAGCCTCTAGCTGGCTGGCCTCCACCTCTAACGGCCTGACCTCCACCTATAACGGCCTGACCTCTACCTCTGGCTGCCAGACCCCTACCTCTAGCTGGCTAAGCAGGTGGTGGAGCAACTAGTTCCAGAAGAACCCTGTTGTTGCATGCCTGTTGTGACTGCTGACCCTGGAATTGACCCTGTCGACCTCTGTAACCACTCTAATAACTCTAGATCGGAGGTGCACTAATAGGAGATGGTGGTGCGCTGTAGGCTAGCTGCTCAGGATGAGACACATAGGGACCCTGACTGCCCGACGAACTGTGGGATGCCTGAAGCACTGGCTGAAATGGCTTGGGAGGAGGGCCTCTACCAAAAGTACCCCTACCTCCAGACGAGGCACCATGGAAATCACTGAAATGATGAGGCCTCTTATCAGACACTAGCCCCATCTCCTGACCACAAACCATCTCGATCTGTCTAGCAATATATACGGCCCTCTGAAAAGTAATATCATCTTCGGTCTCCTTCGCCATCTGTAGCCTGATAGTGAAAGTAAGTCCATCAATGAATCTCCCCACTCTCTCCCTCTCAGTAGGAAGCAATATAATGGCATGGCAAGCTAGCTCCACAAATCGAGTCTCGTATTGGGTAACAGTCATACTGCCCTGCTAAAGATGCTCAAACTGCCTGCGGTAATCCTCTTTCAGAGTGACAGGGATGAACTTATCTAGAAATAGCTGTGAAAACTGATCTCAGGTAAGTACAGGAAAATTAGCTGGTCTAGTCAACATATAATCTCTCCACCATCTCTTGGCGGAACCAGTCATCTGAAACATTGCAAAATCGACCCTATTGGTCTCAACTATGCCCATGTTCCTCTACAACACCTCGTGACAGTAGTCTAGATAATCCTGTGGGTCCTCAGAAGGTACACCACTGCAATGAACAAGGAAGGGCTTGGTAAACTTATCCAACCTCAACAAAGCCTCAGAAGACATAGCGGGACGATCGTCAGTTTGTGCTGCAACAACCAGTTGTACCATCCCAACTGCTGGGGCTACTGGAGTCTGATATTAGGGAGCCGCTACTCCAGGGTGTGAGTAGCGGGAATCTGTGCTCCTCCCCCAACCCAAGAGACGGTTGGTGCCACCGGGAATGTACCGGTCTGGGCCACACTCTCTATAAGGCCAACCAAATGGACTACAGCATCCTGAAGCACTAGAGTGGCTATGAACCCCTCTGGGACCTAAGCTGGTTCGACGGGTATAGTATGAGCTGGAACCTATTCCTCGTGATCAATCTGAGTCTCCACTGCGGGTGCTGCTACTCGAGCTCTAGGCTGAGCTCTGCCTCTGCCTCGGCCTCGACCACTTCCCCTAGTAGTAGCTACCACAGGGGGATCCGACTCGGGTCCAGTTGTAGATGTTGTGCGTGTTCTCGCCATCTATGAGAGAACAAGAATAGAATGGTTCAATTATCAATGATAGAATAAAATCGTACGATAAAGAAAGAAAGAAGTGAATTTGTTCCGAACTCCATAGCCTCTGGAAGATAAGTATAGACATTTTTGTACCGATCATCCAGACTCTACTAAGCTTGCTCGTGACTCATGAGAACTAGGCAACCTAGTGCTCTAATACCAACTTCTCACGATCCGAAATCCCAACCTCGGGGTCGTGAAGGAGTTTAACATCCACTTGCTAGGCAAGCTGATGTAAGATAGTTAAATAGCCAAATTTTAACAGTTTAAACAAAATGATGATAAATAACGAGAGATAGGAACCCAATCTAATATAGCAGCAACACAAGTCATGTAATAATATCTCCTCCCAAAGATCTGGAGTCACGAGTACACGAGCAAATAGATGTTCTAAAACAGAGTCTAGAATAAGTATAGCTGTTTCGAAGGAAATGAACAGTAACAAGAGGGAAGAGGAAGGGAACTTCAAGGTCTACGGACGCCAGAAGATCTACCTCAAGTCTCCGTATGCAATGATCCGAGCTGACGTACCTCATGCACTGCTGGGACTGTCACAACCCCAAATTCCCTCCATAGGATATCGTGACAGCACCTAGTCTCTAAGACTAGCTAAGCCTAACAATATGCGGAAACATTAAATAAAAGTTTAAAACTTGAACATCACATCCATTTCATAAACAAAATATACCAAAACTCAATACGTACAATCTCAAAACCTGGTGAGATATAAGTCACAAGCACTAGATACAGTACCGAACAATCCTATACATCACTGTCTATAAAGATGTAAAGAAATATGAAAAGAACAGGATAGAAGGGGACTTTGTGGTCTGCAGACGCGGAAAGGTGTACCTTGAAGTCTCCAAAGCAAGCTACTCACGTGCTAATACCAAGGCTGATAGGATGTACCTAGATCTACACAAAACAAGTGTAGAAGCATAGTATGAGTACACCACAACGGTACTTAGTAACTGCCAAGCCTAACCTCGGTAGAGTAGTGACGAGGTCAAGTTAAGGCCCTACTAAATATAATAAGAAATAAGACAGAAGACATAATGATATAATGAAAATTACAAGGAAATGAAATAATAAAGAATTTACGGAAAGATAACAACACGAAATCAAGGCAGCTAATACAACACGAAAGGAAAACAAGGATTTTACATGTTAAGGAAAATAACAACCAAACAAAAATACAGAAAATAGAGAAAGATCAACAGGGGAACTCCCGAGGTACCGCGTCGTAGTCCCAAATCATAAAAATAAATCACAGTCTTTCCTTATATCACTGCGGGGGCCTTTATATTTAGTTTTGAAAATTATTTTTCTCAAAATATGATGGTAGGCTATAATCTCGTATTTTAGTCGCTATTGCACTCTAATTTCCTGTACTTTATTCGTTTTGAGCTTTAATTACTAGGGTTTTGCACTTATTGTGTATTTTATGCCTTGTAGGAGTGATCCCGAGATATGTAGATGTTATGTAATGAATTTGAGTGATTTGGAGCTATCCAGTCTGAGTAAAGCCCAAGGGAATAAGTCGGGATCATGTTCGGGGGTCGAGGACCAAGTCTGGATGTCAAAACGCAAGAAAAATCCATACTCTGAGAAATCCCCACTGTCGCGGCGCGTGGGGTGCCTTTCTCTTCTGTATGTCAGAACCAACTCTCTAGATTTCCCTGCTAATGCCCCACATGGCGCGTCGCCCCATGCACGCCAGTACAATATTTATAGAGTAATTTTCCTATTTCGGCTAGGAGAAGGTGATTTCGGTTGGGCCCGACCCTACTTGCTACAAATACATGGAAAACGATATTTCTTGGACTTTTGACATACGTTCGACCTAAGGAGGCTAAGGAGGAGTTGGAAGAACACGAGAACAAGGATTTTATCATTCCTTCCTCACTCAAGACCCGAGTTTGGTTTGAATTTATATTTTCCTATACTTTTATTATATTTGTGATGGATTACTCCATATCTATGGAATAGATCTCTTTAGGGTTTGATAGATTTGGTGTATTGATAATTGTTTGTGGATTATGACTATAGTTTTATGTATTGAAGCGTTTTTGGATGCTTTAAATGTTGCACCTATATTCAGTTGTTCATGTAATCGAGAGGGGCATAACTTGTGATATCTTTGTATTATAGTGTTGGTTGAGTTCATTAATTCTTCTTAGTAATCGAAAAAGGCTAGTTGAATTATTGATTAAACCTAGTTAGGAGAATAATCGAGAGAGGTTTTTTTAAAGACCATTCCACTATGCATTCTTGCATATCTTCACGTGCTTAAACTTTGTTCATCTTGTGAGGTTAAGACTTAATCAAGGGAGGAGTTTTTACTGAACGTTTGAACTAATAATTGATTGAATTCGAGAGGCTTACATAAACATTAGAAGTGAATTATCTAGAGTTAGATCCCAACCAATTATCTCGCACCTATCCTATGAACCCCTATTTTCTCCCACTAATAAGCTTTTTTGCTTATTCCCTGTTTCGATAGTCATTAGTCAGTAGCTTTAGATTCGTAGTTAATTTTAGTTATTCATTATAAATATCAATTGTTGATTCTCCTAGATAGCAATTAAGCTAGAAACTATGAAAATATTGTTTAACTTCAATCCATGTGGATACGATATTATACTATATTATCTTTGAATAGCGAGCATAATTTAAGTGTGTGTTTCGAGCCAGTCAAATTTTGGCGCCGTTGTCGGAGATTGGAAATCAATAGTGTTTGAAATAGTTTGTAGTGCTAATTCAGTAATTTTTCTTTTTAGTTAATTTTATTTTTTTCTCTTTTTACTTTTGGTGTTCTTTGACTGTGCGCATATTACAGGTTAGATTGGTGCATGATTCGAGCTTTTGCGAAGGAAGTGCTACCATACGATCCAGAAATTTAAAAACAACTAGAAAGCTGAGGAAGGAAAGAAATCTCACTGAGATGTTAGAAAAGGTTGGGTAATCCTCAACCAAAGATATGGTTAGAAACAGTGAGGATAATGTAGATTTGGCTGCAAGAGAGGCAGCACAACGAAGAGAACAAGCTGCACGGGATGCTGAGGAAGCAACTATTAGAGATGCACAAATTATCTATGAAGAAGAGAGGGATCGTAGAATTGCTCAAAATCAACCCTTGGGTGCAGACCAGTTCGGAAATATAGCACCCTTGCCTGGGAAACCACATGGAGATTATGCTAGACCGATCTACAACCAAGGTTTATCAAGTATTAGACCACATCCAATTGCAGCAAACAATTTCGAGTTAAAGCAAGGGTTGTTTCAAACCCTTCAAAATTGGCGTGTCTTCAGAGGGAAGCCAGGCAAAGATCCAAACACTCATCTAATGGACTTCGAGGAGATTATGAATACCTTCCAATACAATAGTGTGTCACAAGATACAGTGTATCTAAGGGCATTCCCCTTTTCTGTTAAAGATTATGCTAAATAGTGGCTTCGAAGCTTGCCTACGGGATCAATTAGAACTTGGGAGGAGATGACTAGAAAATTCCTTGATAAATATTTCTCCTCACCTAATACGGGCAAGTTTAGTAGAGAAATCCATAACTTCTACCAGAAAGATATGAAAACTGTTTTTGAAGCATGGAAGAGGTTTAAGGAGATTGTTCGAAAGTGTCAACATAACGGAATTGAACTCTGGATGCAACTCCAGGACTTTTGGGATGGGTTGACACCGGCCTCACATAGAACAATGAGCAATGCAGCTGGAGGCCCATTGATGAAGAAGACTCCAGAGGAGATAGTCACAATTCTTGACGAGTTATTTGAAGATGCAAATCAGTGGCCCTCTGAGAGTGCTGAAAGAAGAAGATCAACTAGTGTTCACCAGTTTGATCCTAACACATATGTGCATGTACATCTTGATGCTATGGCTAAAGAAATAAAGAAGTTGACCTTGTCTACAATACAGAGTGAGCCTCACGCAGCTTGTGATATATGTGGAAGAGGACACCTTACTCATGAGTGTCAAGCCTCAACTGAGGAAGTAAATATTGGGGGGAACTACAATTTTAATGCAATAGGTCAAAGGCATCCTAGTTTTTCATAGAGTTCAACTGGGGTACCGTGAATGCATAGAAACACAATAACTCTAGACCCTAGGGACAAGGAGCTCCATCTTTCCAAAATCAGCAGAGGCAGCAATTTCAGCCTCAACAGCCCATTTAGTCTAGCATAGAAGATCTCATGAAGGCCTTCATTCTAAAAACTGATGAGAGGCTTGAAACTCATAGCGCAGCTATATGGGAACATGGAGCAACTATCAAATAAATAGGTACTAGTTTTCGAAACATGGAAAGACAAGTTGGGCAGCTAGCCACTCTATTATCTTAGAGGATTCTAAGAACTCTCCCTGAGGATACTGGGAGAAATCCCAAAGAAATAGTGAATGTTATGACCTTGAGATGTGGGCAAGTTTTGAAGGATCCCACCCCAATCCAAAAAGATGGGATAATTGCAAAAGAAAGTAGGGAGCAGCTGAAAAGTGATGTTCATAAAAAGAAGAAATGCCCGACTAAAACTATGAAGAATAAGAAGAAGAAGAAGAAGAAGAAGGAAGGAAGGGAGGAACCTAAGAAGAGCGAGCATGTGATGACCCAAAAGGGTCATCTTATGTTTTAGAACACGAATCTGCACTCTTATGCCTTAAAAAATATCATTTTTACCCTCCTCGATTTGCGTGCACAGTTCGGGCAGGTTTCCGAAAAGCTTTTATGTTGAAAACTAATACAAATAAGACTTTTTGCCTTAAAAGTTGATTTTAGTTGACTTCGGTCAACAGTTTTGGTAAACGGGCCCGGATTCATGTTGTGATGGTCCCGGTGGGTCCGTATCGAATTATGGGACCTGGGCGTATGCCCGAAATCGAATTCGAAGGTCCTTAGCTCACGTTATGAATATTTTATGAAAATTAAAAGTCTGAAAATTAATTATTTTTAAGAAATGATTGATGTTTGGCATTTTTAGTGTTGGGTCCGTATTCTGGTTCCGGAGCTCGGTACAGGTTCATTATGATATTTAAGACTTGTCTATGAAATTTGGTGAGAAACGGAGTTGGTTTGACATGATTCGGACGTCCAGTTGAGAAGATATGAATTTCAAAAGTTTTCTTGAGAATTTCATTTGATTTGGTACTAAATGCGTAGTTCTAGGTGCTATTTTTGACGATTTGATTGCGCGAGCAAGTTCGTATGATATTTCTAGACTTGTGTGCATGTTTAGTTTGGAGCCCCGAGGGCTTGGGTGAGTTTCGGATAGGTCACGAGATGTTTTGGACTTTGCAAATCTGGTATTTTGCTGCAGCAGGTGTTTTGGCATGTCCTTCTTCGTGTTCGTGAAGGTGCTCTCGCGAACGCGAAGAGTAAACTGGGCAGCTGAAGTTTTCTTTTTCACGAACGCGAAGGCTTTGTCGCGAACGCAAAGCGATGGGGGCGTTACCCTTCGCGAATGCGACCAGCTCCTCGCGAACGCGTAGTGTTAGGCACACCTGGGGGAGGGTTGGTCGTTCCTTCATCGCGAATGTGAGCAATGCCTCGCAAACGCGGAGGCCAAGGGGGAGTAACCATCGCGAACGCGAACAGGATCGCGCGAATGCGAACGATTGGCAGCTTATACTCTTCGTTAAAGCGACAGCACTTAACATAATCCAAACACGGGATTTAGCCAAAAGTTCATTTTTCTCAAAAACCAAATGGTGTGAGGCAATTTTGCAAGAGTCATTCCTTCCCCAAAGAGTTAGTAAGTGATTCTAAACTATTTTATTTCAATTACCCATTACATTTCTTGAACTTTCAACCTAAAATCTAGAGTTTGCATGGTAGAGTTAGGGGTTAGGGTAGAAACTAGGGATTTCGGGAATTTGGTGATTTAGACCTCAATTTGAGGTCGGATTCCAAAACCTATTATATATCCGGGATCGGGATGAATGGGTAAATGACTTTTGGTCCAAACCTCAGGTTTTGACCAAGCGGGCCCGGGGTCAATTTGTTTGACGTTTTGGAGGCAAATTTAGGAAATTTAACTTATGCAATATAATTGATTTCTTTAACAATATTTGATATTATTGAGTCATTTTTGAATAGATACGAGTGGTTTGGAGTTGCATTTCAAAGGAAAAGCTATGATGCAGAATTAAGTGGCTTTCGGAGCGAGGTAAGTGTTATGTCTAACCCTGACTTGAGGGAACTAGGAACCTTAGATTACTTGCTAAGTGAAATCCATGTGAGCGGCGTATATGTGAGGTAACGAGTACTTATGCGCCGCCAATTTACCTGTTTTCCATGTTTCTCTGTTTTTCTTATATTTTCTCTTTCCTATGCCAAATTGCTACGTGTTATACTAGTGTTCAATTTATCGTTCTTATCATGTTTACGGATTTTCTAGTGATAATTGAGTTTTTATTTCAAAGTTGAGATTGATATTATGAAACCAAATGTTGAAGTAAGTTTTGTACTTGTTATTCTATCTCCGTGTTGTTATTTATGCATTGCATTATGGTAATGTAGAGCGTTAATGCACGAAGGGTGATGCCGTGCCATATTGTGAGTGTTAATGCACGAAGGGTGATGCCGTGNTGTGCCATATTGTGAGTGTTAATGCACAAAGGGTGATGCCGTGTCATATTGTGAGTGTTAATGCACGAAGGGTGATGTCGTGCCATATTGTGAGTTTTAATGCACGAAGGGTGATGTCGTTCCATGATATGAGAGTTATTGCATGAAGGGTGATGCTGTGCCGTTTTTATTAATTTTATGGTGAGATCGAGAGTAAAAGCACGAAGGGTGATTCCGTGCATTTTTCCTTATTGTATTCACTATTCTTGTTGATTCATGGTATAGTGACTGCTCTGGTGATCATTCTGTTGTAGTTCTTTATCTTGTATTCCCCTCAGTATGTTCCCCTCCCGACATTTCCTGTTTAGCTCTTCATTTCTGTTATTTGTATATACACTGTTAAATGGTATAGTTGATTTGTAGGTGCCTTGCCTTAGCCTCATCACTACTTCGTCGCGGCTAGGCTCGACACTTACCAGTACATGGGGTCGGTTGTACTGATGCTGCACTCTGCACTTTCTGTGCAGATTTTGATACCGGCTCAGGTTGATCGAGATTTTGTTATTGGTCTGCTCTCAGGAGACTCAAGGTAGATCTGTCGGCGTTCACAGACCTTGAAGTCCCTGTCTATCTTTTATCCCCTGCTGTTTTCTTTCTTTCAGACACTCGTATTGCTTTCAAACTATTACTTGTACTAAATTCTAGAATGCTTGTGAATTATGACTCCAGATCCGGGTGGTAGTAATTAATACAGTTTTATAATATTCTGCACTTATTATATTTTATCTTAGTTAATTATTATTATTTACTGAATGAGAATAAGGAATTGGTCTAAAGATTCTCTAACATTGGCTTGCCTAGCAAGTGAAATGTTAGACGCCATCACGGTCCCGTCGGTGGGAAAATTTGGGTCGTGACAGTTGGTATCAGAGCACTAGGTTTCCTAGGTCTTACGATTCACAAGCAAGCTTAGTAGAGTCTGGAGGATCGGTATGGAGACATCTCTTCTTATCTTCCAGAGGCTATGAAGTTTAGGAACTAGTTTCACTTCTATTCTTCTCTGTCGTGCGATTTTGCTTTCTCAATACTAATTGAACTCTTCTACTCTTATTCTCTCGCAGATGGCGAGAACACATACCGCTTCCTCAGCTGAGCAGTAGCTAGAGCCTCCAGTGACAACTCCTACGCGGGACAGAGGTCGGGGCCGAGGCCGTGCCAGAGGCCGAGGCAGGGGCAGGGCTCAGCCTAGGGCCCAAGCAGCAGCTCCGGCAGTGGAGCCTCAGATAGAGCTTGACGAGGAAGTTCCAGCCCAGACTATTCCTGCGGACCAACTCAGGTTCCGTAGGGGTTCATTGCTACCCCAGTACTTCAGGACGCTTTGGTCCGTTTAGTGGGCCTTATGGAGAGTGTGGCCCAGACTGGCGCATTTCCCAAGGCACCAGCAGTCTCTCAGGCTGGAGGAGGAGCTAAGACTCCCACCACTCCCGCTCCGGAACAGATAGCTCCCCAGTATCAGGCTCCAGCAGCTCAGCAAGTTGGATTAGTTTAGCCGGTTATTACAGCACAGGTCAGAGACGGGCCAGCTATGTCTTCTGAGGCTTTATGGAGATTGGACAGGTTTACCAAGATCTTTCCTGTTCACTTTAGTGGTGCTCCTTCAGAGGACCCCCGGGAGTATCCTGACACCTGTCACGAGGTTCTACGAAACATGGGTATAATGGAGACCAATGGGGTCGATTTGGCTGCATTTCAGATGACTGGTTCCGCCACGAAATGGTAGAGAGATTACTTGTTGACCAGGCCAGCTGGTTTGTAAGGACCCATAAATATTAAAACCAAAAACTTGGGATTTCTTGGTGCCAAGTTAGATTCCTGCATTACTATAGTAAAAACTTCTTCGCGGCGAGCTTGCTCACCGCGGTTCAGACGTTTTGGATTGAACAGTACCCTAGGGACTGAGAGGAAAATATTTCGCAGAAGAACGCATTTTTGAAGCCCATTATGCGGCCGCATAATGGCCGCAGAGTGAAGCAGTAAGTTTGGCCAACTTGAGGTCATTTTTGCGGTCGATTATGTGACCGCATAATTGATATGCGGGCCGCATATCGATCATATAATCCCTCTTAAGTTTTTGCGGAGGGAGTTCTGCGGTGCATTATGCGATCGCAGAACTAATATGCGGACCGCATACTGGTCGCATACCTGGGCCGTAAGTTCAGGACCCTGAAGGCCATTTATGCGGTTACTTTGCGGACCACATAACCATTATGCGGTCGCATATGCAACCGCAGACCTGTGTCGGGGCACCATTTTTCTTAATTTAAAACCCGACCCCAATTCAATTAAAACACCCCCTTAGTCTATTTTGAGCTCATTTTTGATATTTCTAGTGTGAGAGGCAGAGGGTTATAGAGGGAGGAATTAATTTTCATCAATCAATATTCATCCATCACTTAAAGCTTGGAAATACTCAAGTAGAGCACTCCATTTCTTCATCCAAAAATATTGAGGTTGCTAAGGGTATGTATGGCTAACTCTCTTCTTCTTAGAATTGAATTCCTGGTGTTCGAATAATTGGTGTATGTTCCAACCTGATTATACTAGAATTGTTTGCCTTAGTGCGTTTGATTGAAAAATTCATGTTCCCTCATTGTTTTAGATGGTTACCATGCCATCATGTTATTTGAGAACGTAATTATGATTTTCCAAGCTCTTTCCCTTATGTGTGAAATGCCTTATGTGATGGTACTTATCGACATGAATGATGATGTTATTCGAACAAATAAAAAGGGGAAAGATTTGAATTGTAAAATGTGCCCAAGTGCCAAGAACTACTTAATAAATGAGGTTGTTTGTGCCATGTAATGGAGATGGGAAAGAAATGTGAATTGAGTGGACAATTGAAAGAGGTTATGTCTCAAGTGAGATGGCTTAGCCGATCGGGCCGAGATCGGATGCCATGCTGTACACATGGTAGCATTTGTGTTGGAATTATTAATTCACATTGTGGATATGGATATGTCTCACTTGGGATGGCTTAGCCGGTCGGACCGAGACCGGACTCCATGTAAAAACACAGTGGCATTGTGAGTTGTGGCTTGGCACTAAAGATTATTAACCTAAAAAGATGAAAAGATTGAATTGGGATTTGTGTAATCCTTATTTGGTGTTTTCTTGTATTTTCATGAAGTACTTATTGATTATTGTGACTGCCTTCTTTTTGTTTCACTGTTCATTCTACTGAGATTGGTGTTTGCTTTACATACTTGTACTATTCGACAGTAATAACGTCCCTTTTGCCGGGGGCCCTACATCTTTGAATGGATGTAGGTGGTTCCATCGCAGATAGTGCCGATCGCAGATAGTGGTGCTCTCTTTCTCTCCTCACAGCAGTTTTGGTGAGCCCCATTTCTCCCAGGGGTCATGTAGTCCTTCTTTTGTATAAGTTTTCACATTTTGAGGTATAGCCGGGGCCTTGTTGCCGGCATTGTCATGTTGCTCTTTCGTATCCTTAGAGGCTCCATAGACATTTTTGTGGGTCATGTATGTATGTTGGGGCGGTCGTTGGATCGAGTTGTATTTTAGAAACTTAACTATGGCATAATGCATATAATGGAAACAAAATGAACTAGCAACGTTTATATATTTATATAACTGATCTCTCCCCTGTTCTTCAAATTGTGACGCATTCCCTTTTTGTATCATGAATGAGTCGGGTAGGAAATGTTTACTAGGCTTGGTCGACCGATTTCACTCGGTTGAGCGCCGGTCGCGCTCCCCGAGGTTGGGGCGTGACAAACTTGGTATCAGATCTTAAGGTGTTAAAGTGTCTTAGGATGTCTCAGAGCCGTGTCTAGTGGAGCCCTTCTTATCGGTGTGTTGTCGACCTCATCTATAATTAGGGGGCTACTTGGACATTTAAGAATGATACCCTTTATTGTTGTTCTATATCGTGCGATAGAGCGGAAGGTGAGGTTGTTTTCCCCTAACTCGTGCATTGTTCTAACTTTCAGTAAATGGCACCTAAAAAGAGAGCGAGAATTGGCCAAGAAGCCAATGCCACACGAGGAGTGGTTGTTGATCCCTTACTTGATAATGCGGGTGAGGATAATCCCCCTACTATCACACTACCTGATTCATCTACTCCAGAACAGACTACCCCAGGTGTGCCACAATCCCTCCCGCCGATATACCTATTCCACCCCCAGCCCTAGCTCCAGGTCCCGGTATTTCTGATGGGGATCTTAGGGGAGCTATTCAGATGTTGACTCAGTTAGTAGCTTCTTAGGCCCAGAGGCCATATGTTACACCCACCTTATTTAGCTCGCAAGAGGATTCTTCTAGTTCTCGGGTAAATAGGTTCCTTTAGTTAGACCCTCCAGTGTTCACAGGTACTGATCCCGGGGCAGACCCTCAGGTTTTCATTGATGAGATGCATAAGACTCTCCGAGTTATGCGTGCTACTGAAGTAGAGGGAGTAGATATGGCCTCTTATCATCTGCAAGGGGTGGCATATTCCTGGTTTGAAATGTGGGAAGATTCCCGTGAGGAGGGGAGCCCTCCGGTGTGATGGAGTGAGTTCGCGGATGCCTTCACAGACCATTTCTTGCCTGCCGAGACTAAGGCAGACCGTGCTGTTGAGTATCACATAAAGTTCGTGCGCCTGTCGAAGTATGTTGTTCATATGATGCCGACTATGGAGGCAAGAGTGCGTCGATTTATGCAGGGCCTTAGCCCTTTGGTTATTAATGAGGCTTCCATAGCTGC
>AWOL01S0002473.1:135725-159654 GCA_000715115.1 Nicotiana otophora | reverse complement strand
CTGTCGCCCCACCGATAGCCATCGCCAGCGCCCAGCCACAGGCAGATGCCAACAACGCCGCGCGCGTAGACAATGCCGCGCGCGCAGACCCTGATGCTCAAGACAAAGTTGCTGCCAACGGACTTGTTTCTGCTTTGTAGAAGACTAAATCCTTTTCATTGTAAATATAGAGTAGTTTTGCTGCATTTTCTTTAAGTGTGATTTTCCAGCTTTCATAGGTCTAGTCATGTAACTTTGGTTTATTTTTTTTAAGCATTATTAAGGGGGACCAAGCAATTAAAACTTTCAAGCAAGCAAACAATTCTTTGTACTGGTGTCTCTCCCCCCCGACACCATCTTGTTTTTCTGTAATAGTTTTCATTCAATGCAATCAAGTTTTCTTTCATTCTCAATTCTCTTTTCTGCTCTCTTTCAATTGCTCATGACATTGGTTTTCCCGTACGGCACTGACAATCTAGTCTAGCATACGGAGGGGACCTCAGTTGGCGGACAGCAACCGTACTGACATCGGTTGCTTAGCCTTACGTCGCCCATCAAGGAACTTCAGGAAGGCGCCGCGTAACAGCACTTACGTCATAACAAAAGAATTCAAAGATAAATTCTTCCGTCTATCATTTTTCTTCTCTCTTTGACTTTTCTTTCTTTTGTTTTGTCTACTTATTTTTCTTTCACATACATTAACAGGTTTGCTCCTATCACTCTTCATTGTCAGTACGATTTCTCCGCCAATATTTTTCAGCATCAGTACCACTTGACGATCAAAATTCTTTAGCATCAATACCACTTGGCCACCAAAATACTTTAGCGGCTGTGCACTTGCCAAGCAAAATTCTTAACGGACAATAGCATTTGGCTACAGAAATTCTTAAGCGTCTGCAGCCCTTGCCAAACAAAATCCATAAGCCTAGACAGATTCTCCAAAATCATTCCTAAAATGGAATTGTTTGCAGATTAAGAATAGCTAATTATATAGTACTCCTACTAAACACTTGCATAATCGAGAGACACGACATTATTAATGTTTTTAAGTGTCTATTTGTTGAACTTAAGAACATATAATTTGGATTAAATCCTGACATCTTTTTCTTTAGCAAATTCTCAAATTGCAGCTCGACCTTACATTTGGGTTAATCATCATAATGGGACAGTTTAAATCTAGTGTAGAGGTTATAATAGCAAAAACTTACTCGCAATTCATGGTTACACAAATTCAATGAATACATGACACATATTCTTATATACACTTTTATCATTAAATCACAGTAAATTAATATATTCTCACCTTAATTTATGACTTAACCACCGAGTGCTGGTAAGTTTTATTAGTATATATTTAATTATAACTTGGTAATTGATATTATTAAATAAATAATGTTTTAATAATTCTTATATACATATATATATTTTGCACATATTAAATTAAGTTTATTTAAATTTTATTAATATCTATTTTAAAATTAGAAATATCTAATTATGTAATTATTCTTGAAAAACCTAATTACATAACTCTGAGAACGTTGCACTAGCAAGCAAACAAACTTTTGTACTTATTATAGTTTGCAATTTTTGAGTATATACGGGAAATTTTTTTACCCCCCATATTAAAGGTATACACCCTATTTATTATAAACCAAAATTATTTTAAAATATTATTTTCTATAGCTACCTTTTATATTTTATAGCAAAATAAGTATTTATGGTATATACTACCATTGAGTCATGAAATAAGGCATGGCATACGCTATTTATATTTTTCCTCTCTCTTTCTTTCAATTAACACGCATTCTCTCTCAGAATATTTCATCTTTCTTTCTCTCTCTCTTTCTTCTCTCTTTTCGAGCAATATATGTCGAATCATAGATATACGAAAGAGAAACAAATCATGAAAGAAAACCTCAAAATCTTAAAATCAGAAACATAAAAGTAAGCCTATAATAAAAAAGAAGAAGCGAAAATACCTTGGGCAACGGAGAGATTGAAGAGAAAGAGGGATTCTTAGCGCGGTGAATAAGAGAGAAAAGAGGAAGAAACAGTCGAATTGGAAGAGTTGTAAATTGTAATGGAAGAGGTAGTGAAGCGATACAATGAGTCTTGGCCGGAAAGTGCCATCTCCAGCGAACTTTCTTCTCTTCTCTGCTATTTAGTCACATACAATGATACAAATACATTGTATTATGTATAAATTCACTCAAACACATTGTATTTTTGTATAAATATTTTTTTTGCCTGTATTTATGTATTTAGAAGGTCTGTATTTTTTTAATACAGCTGGATACACATGTATTCATGCATACTGTACATACAATATGAGTGAATACATGATATAAATATTGAAATACACTAGTTACAAATATTAAAATAAAATAAAATATAAACAGTGAATACATTTAATTTTAAAATACAATGAAATACAGTAAAATACACTGAATACAAATAGAAATACAGTGAATACAACCGATAAAATATACTGAATACAACGGTAATAACATGTATTAGGAATAACTAAAATACTGTAAATATAAATACATATGAATATACTGTATATAAAATAGCGAATACAATAAATACAAACACTGAATCTAATGAATGTAACAATAAAAAAAATATTGAAACACACTAAATACAAAAGTTATATATATAATTGAAAAATTATTTTAATTAATTGGGTTGATAATGAGGCATGATAGAATTGATTTTGTTGAGTTATATTAGGAGTGTATCACACTAATTGATATTATTTCCGTTATTAGACAACTGAACATACCTATTTTTAAGGTAATTGTCGTTAGTGTATTCATGAATACATGGTGCAAATACATGCGTATACAGCTAGACTGTCCTGATTTTTAGGCGCTTTTACTGCTTTATTCATGAATACAACATCGCAAATACAGCGAGTACACTACCGTAACAACTGAATAGTTGCTATAAGAAGTAATTATATATATGGTAGTTATAGAAAGTTAATAGACACTAAACAATAGTTATTTTTAAAAATTCCTCTGTATACAGTGATATCCAAAACACACCCTTCGGCCTCGGCTCAAATGAACTACGACAACAAATTATATTTATTGTCTCTTGCATTTCAAACGGGATAAGGACTACCACCATGTAGGTAAAAATTTTCCCGCTCGTACCCATTGATGAAATTTGCTCATTAAAAAGTTATACAATATAATTTTGTGTATGTTGTTTATTTCTATTGTGTTTCTAAAACAACCTCTTTAATTTCTTGAAGGATAGGGTAAAGTCTGCGTATACACTATCTTCCCCAAACTTTATTTGTGGATTATACTGGATTTATTATTGTTGTATATCTTAAGGGTAACATAATTATATATTCTGAAAGTATACAATAATAACAATAACTAAATCACCTTGTCATATATTATTAAAGTATAAAATAAATGAATTGTATACCCCAAAACTATAAAACGTACACACTTACTTGGTTTTTTGTAAATATCTTTTCCTAATAAATATAAATTGTAGTACGTAATATTTTTTAAAATTTACTTTTTACCGCATGGGCAATGGGCATAGCTGTTAATTTTCCTTTCAATATACTGACTTGACCTCGACTATATCCGAACTTTGACCAGCTAATGGAACTCTGGGACCCATCTCGCACCTACGCTTAATTGACTAGTGTTTTAAAAGGTTTTTTGGGACTCGTCCAAGGTTCGCTCTTAGTAAGTGTACTTGAAAAATATCGTTAGGCTCATATGTGGACCTTAATTTTGTGAGGCTTTCGCTTCCAGCAACGGTTCAAGACTCCCTAACAGTTCTTATGCAAACGATATGTCAAATTCCCTACTTAGGGATCCTCAAAATTCTTTAATAAATGAAAAGGCTCTATTTATCTAAAGAAATATGAAAATTGAGAGTACCTCAAATAAAGAGTTATAATATTGCATATGTACTAATTGAGAACAACATGAGGGTGAAAATCACTTGAACATTTCTTCGGAAAATAAATAGCTAAAATTAAATAACTTGCTATTGGTCTTCATGTGTTAATTCATGTATCTCAAATTATCATACTTTTATGATTTTGCTATTTAAAAAGTATTTTTATATTTATCCATAAAAGAGCAATATTTTAAATTATATTACTGATAAAGCTTAAAAGTTATACTTTTAAAAAGGTAAAATATGTAGTTTGATTTTTTAAGAAATTTTAAGTGTCTAATCTTTTGAAAGTGAAGACATTTTACTTGTATAATCATACAAGATATTTTATTTTTTATGAGTTTCTTTAATATTGTATAAGCAATGTGAAAATTAAATTATTTAAAGGAAAATATATCCATTTAAAATAAGTTATTTATGTATACAATCCATTCATTATTACTCAGTGCATAACAATTCTTTTATTTTTAATCACCGCATAAACAATCTTTGGATTATATTTTCCCCTTCACTCGCCAACACAACAACTCCCAAGTGTCTTAATAATCTCATCCAATTAGAAACGACATAGCTAAAATTGTGAGCAACTCTTTTAGCTAGCGTTTGGCCATAGATTTCCAAATTTGTTTTGAAAAATCTGTTTTGGGTGAAGTTTGGCTTAGAGATGAAAATATGTTTGGACATACGTTTTCAAAACATATTTCCCAAATTTATTTTGGAAAAACATGTGTATTATTAGGGATTTGGCCCAAAACCAGCTATTGAGCTGATTTTAGGATTTGAAATTTTGCCAAAATATAGGCAAAATTAATGACCAAACATGTATTTGCCAAATAAAACCCAAATTTATTTTGACAAAATTTATGGCGAGGTCCTTAATATTCTACACAATCACAAGACTAATTGCACGGCGTAACATACACTACGTATGTTCCCTTAGCCAAATCGCCTCATGAGATGCCATATTCTTACCAAAATCAAATATACATGATATGGCTTATGCCACATATAGCCTGTTTGGTAAAGCTTCTCCAACCTCAAAAGTACCTTATTTTAAAAGTATTTATTTTTCAAAGTTGAAGTGTTTGACAAATCTTTTAGAAGGAAAAAAGTTCTTTTGAGTAGAAGCAGAAGCGGCTTTGGAGAAACTGAAAAAAATAACTTATCTCCAAACACACTTTATTAAAAAGCACTTTTGAGAAAAATATACTTAGAAGCAGTTTTAAAGACTTGGCCAAACACTAATTGCCGCTCATAAGTATTTTTCAAATTAATTAGCAAAACACAAACTGTTTCTTGCCTAAAGTACTTGTGAAAAAAATACTTTTAAAAAAAAACACTTCTCAAAATAAACTAATTTTAGAAGCTTAGCCAATAATCACAAGGAAAAAAGCATTAAGTTGAGCTCAATCAAAATACTTTGAGAAAACCTCATGATATCAAAATTAATTTTTCTTGGAATCGAGATTGCGGAAATAAGATTTAGGAATGTTCTCAAAAGCATATAAACACTTATCCACACGGAGTGTATATCAAATCAAATAATTTAACGTATAACTAAAAACTAATATAACAATACATATCACTTTACCATGGTAAATGTGGAGAGTAAATTTTTATCTGTAGTGCCTTGATATCCTTGTATTATGCCTACGACCTGGAGCTTTATTCACCATTTTCACATTTCTTTTTTTGCCTTTGCAGCAGCAACCACATAGGTACAAGAAAATTAGCACCATTCCAATTGAAATGGTAAAGGCTACTGGGGATTGCATCCAACTTTGCACTATACTTGATCTTTTAAGTGTCTCCTTTGCATTTTCCACCATATTTTCTGCTGATTTTAATGTCAATGACTTCAATTCGTCCATTCCAAATTCCATGTCTCTCTCTCTACTTCCCAGCTAAGGCACAACTCTTTGTTGAAAGAAATCTAATGACCTTTTTATTCATTTGACAGACCACGTGTAGGATAAACAGCGTGCATAAACAACTTTACACGGTTTGATATTAATTCTCATAACCACTCTACCTAACTTTGATGCAACTACCTTAGTTATTGGCTAGGAACAGTCCTAAAGCGACAACAAATATTATTTCCGGTCGTCCCAACTCATGGAACACTTTTTTTATTTTTAATCTTTCCAAAAAGAATATTATTTTGCTACTTCCTCCGTTTCATATTAATAGTCATGGTTACTAAAAATAGTTGTCTCAAATTATTTGTTATTTTAGAAGTTCAAGACAAAATTGATTATTTTTTCCTTTTTTACCCTTAGTAATAATTGTTCTTGAAGATAGAGATAACACATAAATAGAATAAATATTCAATGAAAAAAGATTATATCTTAAGACATAAATAATAATAAAATAGTCTAATTTCTTTCCTAATTAATATTTCTTAAGGGGTGTGTAAAAGAGAAACACGACATATAATATGAGACGAATGAAGTATTATTTAAAAATAATTTAATTTGAAAGTTCTCATTATACCGTTAATTAAATTGGGGACGAAGGTAGTAGATGATTTTTTCCGTATGCCTAAAATTTGATCGATAGAATTACATAATACATGTATTGATTAAATAATCGAGATTCCCGTAAATTGTTCGGAACCCGCCACTAAAGATAATACTAGTAAAGTGACAACTGCAATCGTTTTCACTTTTTCAATCTTTCTTATTATGTCATATATCTCAAAGACTTTCTTGGTCAGGCCGAAAGCTTTAAAGACAATTTATTGTAGCTTTTTAGCTGGTGGGAGGAGGAATGAGGAATGCAATTGCATGAATTCCAATTTTGTCCCTTGCAGTAGTGCTTTCTGTTTATTCCTTTTTTTTTTAATTTAAACCTGTAACGATACGGTCGGTGGATTTGAGTATTATAGCCCTGTTCTTCCATTTATTGCTTATTCTATGCTCACTTGTTGTTATGTGACTTGCCTGGGTAGTTGGTTTGGTTTCGGGGATGTTTCGGAATGAACTGGGACACTTAGTCCCAAGGTTGGAAGCCTAAGTTGAAAGAGTTGATCAGATGTTACTTATGTGTAAATGACTCCGGAATGGAGTTTTGATGACTCTGATAGCTCCGCGTGGTAATTTCGGACTTAAGAGTGTGTCCGGGTATTGATTTGGAGATTCGTAATCGATTTTGGCTGGAATTGACGAAATTTGGAAGAATCGAAGTTTGGAGAGTTGAGACGTTTGACCGGGAGTTGACTTTGTATTTACAGGGCTTGGATTTTGGTTTCGGAATTTGAAATAGTTCCGTCGTGTAATTTATGACTTGTGTATAGAATTTGGGGTCAAGTGGAGTTGGTTTGATAGGCTTGGGCATCGATTGTTGAAGTTGGAAGTTTATTAGTTTCAATAGGCTTGAATTGGGGTGCGATTCGTATTTTTGATGTTGTTTGACGTGATTTGAGGCCTCGACTAAGTTTGTATCGTGTTTTAGGATGTGTTAGTATGTTTGGATAGGGTCCTGGGGAAACGGGGGTGATTCAGATTGAAATCCGATTGGATTTTGGAATTTTGGAAGAGCTGTCGTGATCAAGTCTGGTGAAATTGCACCTACTAGGGATATGTCACAGGTGTGGAGCTGCAGAAGCGATTAAGGGGTCGCAAGTGCGGTCTAGCGTGTGTTGGGCAGTTGTCGCAGGTGCGATGGATTTCCGCATCTGCAAGCCCGTAGATGCGACAGGGTCTCCGTAGATGTGGATTTTGGTAGGAAAGGCTGAGGCCACAAAAACGGTCCCATGGGTGAGAAGTTTGGAATGCAGGTGCGGCCGGTTGGTGCTTAAGTGATTTCCGCAGAAGCGGAGCCGCAGGTGTGGAAGGTGAGTCCGTAGGAGCGAAAAGGGCTAGGCAGAGATTTAAAAATCGAGGGTTTGAGTCTTCTTCCCATTTTGAGAGTTTTGGGGTGCAGACTTAGGTGATTTTTGGAGAGGTCTTCACCTAGATTGAAAGGTAGGTGAATTTTGATCACTTTTATCCATGTATTTTGATTACCCATTGATTATTTCACCTATTAATCATGAATCTAAGTTGGAATTTGGGAAAGTTTTTATCCATTAATTGGAGAGTAAGATTTGGAGATTTGAGTGATGATTTGGTGTCAGAAGTTGATAAATTTTGTATGATTGGACTCGTGATTGAATGTAACATTCCTCATATAGTCATATTTGGCATATTTTATCTATATTGAGCTTAACTCTTAAACCTCAGAGTATGTCTACATACCTATACTGTGTAATAACAAATTATGAATTTATCTGGGATATGATTGTCATATTTTCTGTCGTATCTGTATTATTGAAATTATGTATTTGGACTGTATTGGTTGAGCTTGTCACTGCTTTCAGCCCAAGGTTAGTCTTGTTACTTATTGAGTATATTGGGTCGGTTGTACTCATACTATACTCTGCACTTCGTTTGCAGATCCAGGTACGTTTGGGCACGACGGTTGCTAGCTTGGGAGCTTTATCAGTTCGAAGGTTATCGAGGTAGCTACCTTGGCGTCCACAGACCTTGACTCTCATATTTTTTCCCTTTAATTTTATTTATACTGTTCTACCTTCCTAGACAATGTTTCAGCAGTCAAACCATGTTATTGTATAGATACTTATGTACTCAGTGACACCTGAATTCGGGAGAATTTTGTATTAAGATGCGGTGTTTTCTTCCAATTATTATGAGATTTTATTATTTAAGCTTATTTCGGTATATTTTAAATTAAAGAGGTGTGATTATTGTGAGCTATCGGCTTGCCTAGTATTGCGATAGGTGCCATCACGACATGTGAGATTTTGGGTCGCGACAAGTTGGTATTAAAAACTAGGTTACATAGGTCTCACGAGTCATGAGCAGGTTTAGTAGAATCTTGCAGATCGGTACAGAGACATCTGTACTTATTTTCGAGAGGCTACCGAACCCTTAGAAAAACTTTGCATTCTTGTATTCTTGTCGTGCGAATCTGTTGATTCCGGAAACTAAATTTCTGTTATTCTATTCTCTCAAAGATGGTGAGGGCACATGCTACCAGATCGGGCGGACGACCACCAGTACCACCAGCTAGGGCCACGAGAGGCCGGGGCCACGATAGAGGTCGAGGTGCAGCTTGTACAACAACTAGAGCAGCATTTGTAGACCCACCAGTTGCTCCAGCTTAGGAGCAGATTTCAGATGTGGTTGAGCCGGCTGGACCAGCTCAGGTACCGGTTGTTCCCATTGTGATTCCAGGCCTCTAGGAGGCTCTGGCCCATATTAACTATTTGCACTAGCCTTTCTCCGGTGGCTTCAGTTATGGTCGCGCCGGCCACTTCTCAGGCTAGGGATGGTGCTTAGACGCTCGCCGCCAGTACTCTAGAGCAGGTGATGTAGGGACTTCATACACGGGGGTACTACTAGCCAGCCGGGTGCAGTTGCTCAGGCCCAAGTGGGTCGCATTATGAGTGATGAAGAGCAGAAGAGACTAGAGAGGTTCGGGAGGCTCAAGCCTCCATTATTAAGTGGGGCTGAGTTAGAGGATGCTCAGGACTTATTGGATATATGCCAGCTGATATTTTGTACGGTGGGTATTTTGGAGACTAGTGGGGTCTCATTTACTACCTTTCAGTTGTCAAGGGAAGCCTTTAGATTGTAGGAGGCCTATGAGCGGAGCAGACCAGCCGATGTTGCACCACTTTCATGGAACATGTTCTCCATTCTCTTCCTGGAGAAGTTTGTGCCACCGACCCGCAGGGAGGAGTTGTGTAGACTGTTTGAGAGAATATATCAGGTGCTAGGTTCAACAAGGTGGTTGATATTGCTCGGCGGCTAGAGCTGGTCTGTACTCAGGAGCGTGAGGAGAGGGAGGTCAAGAGGCCTCATGGTTTGGGTGGTTTCAGCGGTGTTTCTTCTAGGGGTCAGTCCCACTACAACAGGGGTCGTCATTACTGGACCGCTCAGATGGCTTGTCTGGTTCATCATGGTGCATCAGCTAGCCACGGTTCATATAGTGCTTGCCCAGTTCAGTAATCTCTGAATGCCCTCCCAGCTCGGAGCTCTCCTAGTGCTCCATCATTTCAGGGTTTTTTTGTGCCGGGTACTTCTAGCAGTTATTCTAGTTCTCGGGGTCCGATTCAGTCCCCACCACCATTGACGGATCGGAGTTGGTACGAATATGGAGATTTTGGACATGTGAGGAGGTATTGTCCCCGCCTATTGGGAGGTCCAATTCAGAAGAGGTGTCAGGCTATGACTATGCACCAATTACTTCACCACCCGCTCAGCAAGCTCGGGGTGGGGTTCAGGAAGCTAGAGGTCGCCCTAGAGGGGGAGGCCGGCCAGGTGGCGGTCAGGCTCGATTCTATGCTATCACTGCCATACCAGTAGCCGTTTCTTCAGACATAGTGATCACATGTATTGTCTCAGTATGCCACATGGATGATTCTATATTATTTGACCCTGGTTTCACTTATTCATATGTATCATCATATTTTGTGTAATGACCCGGCCAGTTTATTTGAGAGTTATAGCCTGGATCCCCTATTAACTGCTTCTCCCATATCTATTTCTGCTATTGTGACTTGCCGGGAGGGTTCGTTTTGGTTTTTGGAGTGTTTTGGGACACTTAGTCCCTAAATGGAGGTTTAAGCCTTAAGATTTGGACCGTAGTCAGAACTGTGTGAAGATGACTCCAGAATCGAGTTGCGTCGATTGTGTTAGCTTCGTTAGGTGATTTTGGACTTAGGGGTGTGTCTGGATAGTATTTTGGAGGTCTGTCGCTCATTTAGGCTTGAAATGGCGAAAGTCGAATTTTTGGAGATTTGGACCGATAGTGGAATTTTGGATATCGGGATCGGATTCTAATTCCGGAACTTGGAGTAGGTCCGTGGGGTTGAATATGACCTGTGTGCAAAATTTGGGGTCAATCGGACATGGTTTGGTTGGTTTCGGCATCGGTTGTCGAATTTGGAAGTTTCAAGTTCTTTAAGTTTGAATATGAGGATGATTCGTGATTTTTGCGTTGTTTGATGTGGTTTGAGGGCTCGACTAAGTTCATATAGTGTTTTAGGATTGGGTGGTATGTTTGGTTGAGGTCCCGGGGGCCTCAGGTGTGTTTCGAATGATTAACGGATGAAAGGTTTGACTTATGCAATTTCTGATGTTGCTGGTTCTGGTGTTTCGCACCTGCGGTGGGGAGACCAGAGGTGCGGACTCGCACATGCGGAGAGAAGGGAACAGGTTTACATTTGGTCATGGGAGCGTGTGAGCGCAGATGCGAGATAAGGGTCGCACCTGCGCATCCGCAGATGCGGTGTGGTAGTCGCAGAAGCGGATTTGATGAGGAAGCTGAGGTGGCCAAGGTTCCACAGAAGCGGATGATCGAGTGTAGAAGCGCGTCCGCAAGTGCGTAGGTGCGCTGGGGCGAAGCCTGGGAGTTCAATGAAACTCCGCAGGTGCGGAGTCTTAGCCGCAAAAGCGGTACCGCAGGTGCAGTTGAAGGCTCGCAGGTACGAGTTTACTGGCAGAAAAGCCCTAAGTGGGAAGGTTTGATTTTATTCTTTATTTTTGGACTTGAGAGCTCGGAATTTGGCGATTATTTGAGGGATTTTCAGAGAAAGCTTTGGGGTAATTATTCCTAACTCCTTTATGGTTATATTCCTCTAATCTATAGTTGATTTCATCATCTAATTAGGAAATTTGGTTGAGAAATTTTGGGAAAAATGATAGAAGTTTTTCGACTAAGATTTTGGTTTTTGATTGGGATTTTGACATCGGATTTAGATAATTTTTGGATGAGTGAACTCGTGAGTGAATGGGTGTTCATATTTTATAACTTTTACCCGATTTCGAGACGTGGGCCCGGGGAGACCTTTTGGGGTGATTTTCCCATTTCTTACTTTGACATTGATTTCAGTAGCTAGATTGGTTCCTTGTAGTTATATTTATGTTATGCAATTGATTTTTGTTAGATTTGGGCCATTCAGAGTCGGATATTGGTGGAAAGAGCATCGTTACGGATTGATTTGAGCTTGGTCCGAGGTAAGTGGCTTGCCTAACCTTGTGTGGGGAAAATCCCCTTAGGATTTGGTGTTGTTATGATATGTGAGCGTCGTGTACGCGAGGTGACGAGTGTGTACATGGGCTATTTGTGGAAAAAGCTGATTTTATTACCATATAACAACCTATTTTCATCTTATCTGAGTATACAAGCATGTGTAGTTATCCTGTTAGCCTAGAATAGCATGCCTACGTGTCCTAATTGCATGTTTGAACTCTTTGCAACATGTTTATTAAATCCTATTTTTTTCTTGACTTGTACTTAGTCTAAATTATAGGTTGCTTGCTGTAACTATTATATTCATTTCTTTGAGCTGCATATTAACTTTGGAACTACGGGACGGTATCCCATGAGATCCCCCTGCATATTTACTTTGGGACTACAGAACGGTATTCCGGGAGATCCCCTACATATATTTACTTTGGGACTACGGGACGGTATCCCGGGAGATTCCCCCTATCTTGCATATTTACTTTGGAACTACGGAACGGTATTCCGGGAGATCCCCCTGGACAATTACGTTTGGGACTATGAGATGGTATCTCGGGAGATCCCCTGTTGTTATCGTTGTGTACTGAGATGTTACCTTTCTATGATTTCATTCTTGTTAAATTTCAATCTTTATTTTACTGCGATATTTCATTCTGATTTGCTCTATTATTTATATATCAGTAGGGCCCTCACCTGACCTTGTCACTACTCGACCGAGGTTAGGCTTGACACTTACTGGGTACCATTGTGAAGTACTCACGCCCTTTCCTGCACATGTATTTCGTGTGCAAATCCAGGTTCTTCCTACAGCCCCGTCCTTAGTTGCAGTCGCTGCTGTTTATCGGAGACTTCAAGGTACATCTGCTCGCGCCCGCAGATCCTCGGGGTCCCTCTCTATCCCCCTATGTTGATTCTTCTCTTATTTCTATAGACACTGATGTATAGAACAATTAGAATTTCGTAGAAGCTTGTGACTTACGGTGTTTCGGGTCTTGAGAGAGTTGTTTAAATTCCGAAAGTGATTATTGTATATGCCGAGCGGCATGTCAAATGTTTGTGTTGGTTGTTAATTTTCATGTTTTTTATTTCTTTTCTGCAAATGTTAGGCTTACCTAGTCGTAAAGACTAGGTGTCGTCACCGCGATTCACGGAGGGAGAATTTGGGTCGTGATAAGTTGGTATCAGAGCTCTAGGTTCATAGGTGTCATGAGTCATAAGCCGGTTTATTAGAGTCTCGCGGATCGATACAGAGACATCTGTACTTATCTTCGGGAGGCTATGGAACTGTTAGGAACAATCAAACTTCTTTTGATTCCTTGTCGTGCGAGTTATTGGCATCAAATTCTAAAAATTCTCTATTCTATTCTTTCTCACAGATGGTGAGGACCCGTGCCGGAGGATCTGATGACCAGGCACCCGTGCCCCCTACTAGAGCTGCCAAAGGCCGGGGCCGAGGTAGAGGACGAGCACGCGGTGTAGCCAGAGCACTCGTGCGAGCTGCGATAGAGGAGCCCCCGGCAGATCCAGTTGGAGGGCAGGCACCGGAGGTCCCTATTGCTACACCAGCTTTCCAGGAGACTCTAGCCCAGTTCATGAGCATGTTCAGCACCTTAGCTCAGGCTAGATTGATTCCATTAGCTCCCACCACATCTCAGGCCGGGAGAGAGGCACAGACTCCCACAGCCCGCACTCCTGAGCAGAGGGTTCAGTTTGATCAGGCACCAGAGTTCATTCATATGCCGCCGGTAGCTCCAGTTCAGTATGAGACCAGGACAGCCGCTTCTGAGGCAGAGCAACTCAAACTTGAGATGTAGAAAAAGTACCACCCACCTACCTTTAGCGGATTAGCTACAGATGATGCTTAGGTTTTTCTGGATGAGTGCCATCACATTCTCCGTACTATGGGCGTAGCAGAGACGAGTGGGGTTTCCTTTACGACCTTTCAACTTAGAGGAGCAGCCTATCAGTGGTGGCATGCTTATGAGTTGAGTAGTCCGGATGAGGAATTTTCACTTACATCGACTCAATTCTCGAACATATTTTTGAGAGAGTATGTCCCTCAGAGCCTCAGGGAATCATGGCGTGCGAAATTTGAGTAGCTGCGCCAGGGTGCTATGACTGTGTCAGAGTATGCAATCCGCTTCAGTGATTTGGCCCGACATGCACCGACCTTGGTTTCCACAGTTCGAGAGAGGGTTCGAAGGTTTATTGAGGGACTCCACCCCAGTATACGGATCAGTATGGTCAGGGAGTTGGAGATGGATATTTCTTATCAGCAGGTTTTGAGCATTGCTAGGAGATTAGAGGGCATCCTTTCCCGGGACCGAGAGGAGAGAGAGGCCAAGAGGTCTCGAGAGACTGGTTCTTATTCTGGAGCTCGTGCCCCAGCAACTCACCATGGTAGGGGTTATGTGAGTCGCCCAGTTCATTCGGCTCTTCTAGCCGCCAGTGGTGTTCCAGTCCCTTATAGGCCCCAGGAGCCTTATTATGTACCGCTAGTATCTGGTGTGCCTCCTGCTCGAGGTGCTTTTAGCGGCCAGTCCAGCAGAACTGGCCCGAGTCAGTCACAGCAGCCATGCCCTCCGAGGGGTTGTTTTGAGTGTGGCGACACTCACCATATGGTGAGTGATTGCCCCAGACTTAGGAGGGGTGCACCTCCACAGACTTCTCAGCTACCACGTGCTCTACCGGGTCCTCAGGTTATGATTCCAGCACCAGCTACCGCCCCACCTGCTCAGCCAGCTCGAGGTGGAGGTCGGGGAGGTCTAGGTCACCCTAGATGGGGAGGCCAGGCCAAGTATTATGCTCTTCTAGCTCGTACAGAGGCAGCTGCTTCCGACTCTGTCATTACAGGTATTGTTCCAGTCTGTCATAGATATGCGTCGTTATTATTTGACCCAGGCTCTACGTATTCATATGTGTCCTCTTATTTTGCCCTATATTTGGGCGTATCTCGGGATTCTTTGAGTTTCCCTGTTTATGTGTCTACTCTTGTGGGAGATTCTCTTGTTGTGAACCGCGTGTATCGGTCGTGTTTGATTGCTCTTAGTGACTTTGAGACCAGAGCCTATTTATTATTACTCAGTATGGTAGACTTTAATATTATTTTGGGCATGGACTGGTTCTCACCCCATTATGCTATTCTTGATTGTCACGCTCAGACCGTGACGCTGGCTATGCCAAGTTTACCACGATTAGAGTGGAGAGGTACCTTAGAGTATACTTCCACCAGAGTTATTTCATTTTTTAAAGCTCAACAAATGGTTGAGAAGGGGTGTGACACGTATCTAGCTTATGTGAGAGATGTCAGTATTGATACCCCTACAGTTGAGTCAGTCCCAGTAGTGAGGGACTTTCCAGATGTGTCTCCAGCTGATCTTTCGGGCGTGCCGGCCGACAGAGATATTGATTTTGGCATTGATTTGTTGCCGGGAACTCAACCCGTCTCTATTCCTCCATATCGTATGGCTCCTCCTGAATTCAAGGAGTTGAGGGAGCAGTTATAGGAGTTGCTTAATAAGGGCTTTATTCGGCCCACTGTGTCACCTTGGGGTGCTCCTGTCTTGTTTGTGAAGAAGAAGGATGGTTCTATGCAGATGTGTATCGATTACCGCTAGTTGAACAAAGTCACAGTGAAGAACATGAATCCATTGCCTCGTATTGCTGACTTGATTTGATCAGTTACAGGGTGCCAGAGTATTCTCCAAGATTGACTTACATTCAGGCTATCATCAGTTAAAGATTCGGGATCCAGATATCCCGAAGACTGCTTTCAGGACCCGATATGGTCATTATGAGTTTCTTGTTATGTCTTTTGGGCTGACCAATGCCCCAGTAGCCTTTATGCACTTGATGCACATTGTGTTCTGGCCTTATCTTGACTCATTTGTCATTGTGTTTATTAACGAAATTTTGGTGTACTCTCGGACTCGAGAGGATCATGAGCAACACCTGAGGACTGTGCTTCAAACTTTGAGAGAAAAGAAGTTGTATGCAAAATTTTCTAAGTGTGAATTTTGGCTAGACCTAGTGGCATTCTTGGGCCATGTAGTATCGAGTGATGGGATCAAGGTGGATCCGAAGAAGGTGGAAGCAGTGCAGAGTTGGCCTAGACCATCATCGGCTATGGAGATTCATAGTTTTCTTGGTTTGACGGGGTATTACCGTCGCTTCATAGAGGGATTCTCATCTATTACAGTGCCTATGACCAGGCTGATCCAGAAAGGTGCTCCATTCAGGTGGACAGATGAGTGTGAGGCGAGCTTTCAGAAGCTCAAGACGGCTTTGACTACAGCCCCAGTATTAGTATTGCCTACAGGTTCGGGGTCTTACACTCTATATTGTGATGCATCGCGGATTGGTCTTGGCGCGGTGTTGATGTAGGACTGTAGGGTGATTGCCTACGCGTCCAGACAACTAAAGGTGCATGAGAAGAACTATCCTGTCCATGATCTTGAATTAGCAGCTATTGTTCATGCCTTGAAAATTTGGCGGTACTATTTGTACGGTGTTCCTTGTGAGATTTACACCGATCATCGGAGTTTATACCATCTGTTCAAGCAAAAGGATCTTAACTTGCGTCAGCGGAGGTGGTTGGAGCTACTTAAGGACTATGATATCATCATCTTGTACCACCCGGAGAAGGCCAGTGTGGTGGCCAATGCTTTGAGTTGCCGGGCGGAGAGTTTGGGGAGTTTAGCATATCTTGCAGCAGCAGAGAGTCCCTTAGCATTGGATGTTCAGGCCTTAGCCATCCAGTTTGTGAGGTTCGATATTTCTGAGTCGAGTCGAGCATTGGCTTGTGTGGTCTCTATGTCTCTTTTTTATGATCGCATGAGGGAGCGTCATTATGATGACCTCCACCTGCTTTTCCTTAAGGACATGGTTCAGCACGGGGATGCTAAGGAGGTCACTATTGGGATGATGGCGTATTGAGGTTATATGGCAGGATATGTGTGCCTAATGTAGATTGATTGCATGAGTTGATTCTTCAGGAGACTCATAGCTCATGGTACTCGATTCATCCGGGTGCCGTGAAGATGTATCAGGACTTGAGACAACATTACTGGTGGAGGAGGATGAAAAAGGACATAGTGGAGTATGTGGCTCGGTGCCTAAATTGCTAGTAGGTGAAGTATAAGCATCAACAGTTGGGTGGGTTGCTTCAGAAGTTAGAGATTTCGGAGTGGAAATGGGAGCGGATCACTATGGATTTCGTTGTTGGACTCCTACGGACTCAGCAGAGATTTGATGCAGTTTGGGTGATTGTGGATAGGCTGGCTCGAATTTACATCTGCGAGATCGTCAGGCTTCATGGCGTACCGGTATCTATCATCTCTGACTGGGGTACGCAGTTTCCATCACGGTTCTAGAGGGCTGTACAGTAGGAGCAGGGTAGTCGAGTCGAATTAAGTACAACATTTCATCCTCAGACAGACGGACAGTCCGAGCGCACTATTCAGATACTGAAGGATATGCTCTGAGCTTGTGTGATAGATTTTGGGGGTGCTTGGGATTAGTTCTTGCCACTTGCGGAGTTTGCCTACAACAACAGTTATCAGTCGAGTATTCAGATGGCACCGTATGAGGCTCTGTATGGTAGGTAGTGTCGGTCTCCAGTGGGTTGGTTCAAGCCGGGTGAGGCTAGATTATTGGGTACAGACTTGGTTCAAGATGCCCTGGATAAGGTGAAGGTGATTCAGTATCGACTTCGCACAGCCCAGTCCAGACAGAAACGTTATGCGGATCGGAAGGTTCGCGATGTTGCATTCATGGTTGGAGAGCGGGTCTTGCTCTGGGTTTCGCCTATGAAGGGCGTTATGAGGTTTGGGAAGAAGGGCAAGCTGAGCCCAAGGTTTATCGGCGTATTTGAGGTTTCTTATAAGCTTGCCTTGCCTCCCAGCCTTGCAGGGGTCCATCCAGTATTTTATGTTTCTATGCTCCAAAAGTATCACATAGATCCGGCTCATGTGTTGGATTTCAGCTCAGTCCAGTTGAACAAGGATCTATCTTATGTTGAGGATACAATGGCTATTTTGGACAGACAGATTTGAAAGTTGAGGTTAAAGAACATTGCTTCCGTGAAGGTTCAGTGGAGGGGTCAGCCAGTCGAGGAGGCGACTTGGGAGAACGAGCATGTTATGCACAACCGTTATCCTCATCTTTTCATCACTTCAGGTATGTCTTTATGCTCGTTCGAGGACGAATGATTGTTTTAAGAGGGGAAGGATGTAACGATCTAGCCGGTGATTTTGAGAGTTATAGCCCCGATCCCCTATTAACTGCTTCTCCCATATCTATTTCTGCTATTGTGACTTGCCAGGAGGGTTCGTTTTGGTTTTTGGAGTGTTTTGGGATACATAGTCCCTAAATGGAGGTTTAAGCCTTAAGATTTGGACAGTAGTTGGAACTGTGTGAAGACGACTCTGAAATGAAGTTTTGTCGGTTCTGTTAGCTCCGCTAGGTGATTTTGGACTTAGGGGCGTGTCCGGATAGTGTTTTGGAGTTCTGTAGCTCATATAGGCTTGAAATGGCGAAAGTTGAATTTTTGGAGATTTGGACCGGTAGTGGAATTTTCGATATCGGGGCCGGATTCTGATTCCGTAAGTTGGAGTAGTCCGTAGGGTTGAATATGAACTGTGTGCAAATTTTGGGGTCAAGCGGATGTGGTTTGGTTGGTTTCGGCATCGGTTGTCGAATTTGGAAGTTTCAAGTTCTTTAAGTTTAATTCGGAGGATGATTCGTGATTTTAGCATTGTTTGATGTGGTTTTAAGGATCGACTAACTTCGTATAGTGTTATAGGATTGGGTGGTATGTTTGGTGGAGGTTCCGGGGGCCTCGGGTGTGTTTCGAATGCTTAACAGATGAAAATTCTGACTTATGCAATTTCTGATGTTGCTGGTTCTGGTGTTACGCACCTGCGGTGGGGACACCGCAGGTGCGGACTCGCACATGCAGAGAGAAGGGCGCATGTGCGATTTTGGTCATGGGATCCTGTGAGCGTAGATGCGAGATAAGGGCCGTACCTGCGCATCCGCAGATGCGGTGTGGTGGTCGCAGAAGCAGATTTGGGGAGGAAGCTGAGGTGGCCAAGGTTCCGCAGAAACGGATGATCGAGCACAGAAGCGCATCCGCATGTGCGGAGGGTAGTGCGCAGGTGCGAAACCTAGGAGTTTAATGAAACTCCGTAGGCACGGAGTCTTAGCAGCAAAAGCGGTACCGCAGGTGCGGTTGAAGGATCGCAGGTTTGAGTTTATTGGCAGAAAAGCCCTAAGTGCGAAGGTTTAATTTCATTCTTCATTTCTGGACTTGAGAGCTCGGAATGTGGCGATATTTCAAGGGATTTTCAGAGGAAGCTTTGGGTTAATGATTCCTAACTCCTTTATGGTTATATTCCTCTAATCTATTGTTGATTTCATCTTCTAATTAAGAAATTTGGTTGAGAAATTTTGGGAAACATGATAGAAGTTGTTCAACTAAGATTTTGGTCATTGATTGGGATTTTGAAATCTGATTTGGATGATATTTGTACGAGTGAACTTGTGAGTGAATGGTGTTCATATTTTGTGACTTTTACCTGATTTCGAGACGTGGGCCCGGGGAGACCTTTTAGGGCGATTTTCCCATTTCTTGCTTTAGCTTTGATTTCAATAGCTAGATTGGTTACTTGTAGTTATATTTATGTTATGCAATTGCTTTTGGCTAGATTTGGGCCATTCGGAGTCGAATATTCGTGGAAAAAGCATCGTTACGGATTGATTTGAGCTTGGTTCGAGGTAAGTGGCTTGCCTAACCTTGTGTAGGGGAAATCCCCTTAGGATTTGGTGTTGTTATGATATGTGAGCGCCGTGTATGCGAGGTGACGAGTGCGTACACGGGCTATTTGTGGAAAAACCTGATTTTATTACCGCATAACAACATGTTTTCATCTTATCTGAGTATACAAGCCTGTGTAGTTATCCTGTTAGCCTAGAATAGCATGCCTACGTGTCCTAATTGCATGTTGTAACTCTTTGCAGCATGTTTAGTGTGATGACCCAAAATATCATCTTTAAATTTAATGATTAATTATGTTATCTAAGTACTATTTACCATTACTCGACTTGCGTGTGCAGTCCGTAAAGATTTTCCAGAAAGGTTTCAGGTGAAAAATGGATTAAAATGTGAATTAGATATTTAAAACACAACTGAGTTGACTTTGGTCAACATTTTGAGTAAACGGACTCGGATCAGTGTTTTGACAGTTCCGGTAGGTCCGTATCGTAAATTGGGACTTGGGCGTATGCCCAGAACCAAATTCCGAGGTCCGTAGCCCGAGATATGGAATTTTGATCCAAAATTTAAAGTTTGAGTTCAAATAGTGACCGGATGTCGAATTATATACAAATGACCCCGGAATAGAATTTTGATGATTCCAACAGCTCCATATGGTGATTTTGGACTTAGGAGCGTGATCGGAATGTTTTTTGGAAGTTCGTAGTGAACTTAGGCTTGAAATGGCTAAAATAGGAATTTTTAAAGTTTGAAAGTTTGACCGGGGAGTTGACTTTTTGATATTGGGGTCGGAATCCAGTTCTAAACATTTTCACAGCTCCGTTATGTCATTTGTGACTTGGGTGCAAAATTGGAGGTCAATCGGACTTGATTTGATAGGTTCCGGTGTTGTTAGTAGAAATTAGAAATTCCAAAGGTCATTATGCTCGAATTGGGATGAAATTCATGGTTTTAGCATTGTTTGAGGTGAAATTTGGTATATTTGATTGAGGTCCCGAGGGCCTCGGGTGAGTTTCGGATGGTTAACGGATCAAGAATTGAACTAGAACAGCTGCTGCAATTTCCTTCTGTTGGAAATTTTGCTTCTGCCCAGAAATCGAGGCCAGATCGAGCTTAGGGTCGAGGGCCACGATCGAAGCCCAGATCGAGCTCAGGATCGAGGGCCACGATCGAAGCCATGATCGAGCCCAGGGTCGAGGGCCACGATCGAAGCCCGGGTCGAACTCATAATCGAAGGCCATAACCGAGGCCCATGATCGGACCCCATGATCGGGGCCCAGGATCGGACTCTCATGATCGAGGTTCGGGATCGGACTCTCATGATCGAGGTCTAGGATCGGACTCCACGATCGAGGTCAGCCTGGACAGATCCGTAAGTTATAAAAACAGGGGGGGGGTTCGCCCCATTCGCCATTTTTAACAACTTGGAGCTTGAGCAGAGGCGATTTTTGATATATCTTCAAGGAAAAACATTGGGATAAGTGTTGTTAACTCAATCTTGGTTAGATTACCCGAATCCATCGCTGTTTTTAACACTTAAATTGGTGATTTAAGTTGGAAAAATTTGAAAACCCTCTTGGATAGATTTGTCGATTTGAGGGTCGAATCGTTATTGGAATTTAGTCATTTTGGTATAGCTAGACTCGTGGTTGAATGGGCGTTCATATTTCGTACCTTTCGTCGGATTCCGAGATGTGGGCCCCACAGGCCATTTTTGAATTAATTTCGGATTTTTATTGAAAAATATAGTATTTTCTTATAGAATTAATTCTATAATTTTTGTTGACTGTATCGAATTAATTATGACTAGATACGAGTCGATCGGAGTCGGAAAATCGAGGAAAAAGCATAATAATTGATTAAATTGGAGCAAGTCGAGGTAAGTGACTTATCTAACCTTGTGGGGGGGCAATTTTCCCTAGGATTGATATTAATGTTATTTTTGAATTATATTGAAAGTCGTGTACATGAGGTGACGAGTGTGTACACGGGTTAAATTTGAAGGATTATATATTTTTTAAATTGTGTAAATCATTGTTGTGCATTTATTAAAATATTCTATGTTGTTATATTCTTCATCATTGATTAAATATTAATATTTTAAATTTGTTTGATCTTCTCCTGCTAATTGTTTTATCTGTTTAGTTGGAACTTAGTTTCTTTTATTCTGTGCATTATTTGAAAGTTGATTTTCTCTAAATTAAACATTATTAATTTGAAGTACTCGGCATTTTTGTAAAACTTGATATTGAAGCAACGTGTTAAAGAATTTAAAATATTATTTTCCTGAATTATTTACTCCTGAATATTTTTGTAAGATTTCCGTACTGATTGTGATGGAGCAGTAAGCTCTTTATTGTGGAAAGATATTGTTGTTGAATTATTTTAGCAAGTTAAATTATTTGAGCACTTGAGGTGTAAATTGTGATATATTGTGATATTGATACGCATGCGGTGGTATAAGGTCTGGGTGTTAAAATGCATGCGGTGAGATAAGGGTGGCTTGATACGCGTGGCTAGTAGGGGTAACTACTAGAAGTCATGCGGTGTGATAAGGGTGGCTAAAACGCGGGATGCTATTTCGGGAAAAATATTTTCTTTAAATAAATTGTGAAGGCTCCCGCGGTGGTATAAGGAAATGAGATATTGTGAATTTGTTTATGATTTGAAACTACGAGGCGGTACCTCGGGAGTGCCCTTGTTGATATTGATTTATTGCCATAGTTGCTTTCAATTAATTGTTGTGATTTTCATAAAGTTGAAAAAAATTCTGTTTTGATTCCACGAGATATTATTTGCAATTATTTAGTGTCATTAAATGTGACATACTATTTGATTCACTTCCAATGTCATTTTATTTTACTACATTGATAAACATTTTACCATGCCATTATTATATTCCAGTAGGGCCTCACCTGACCTCGTCACTACTCTACCGAGGTTAGGCTTAGCACTTACCGGGTACCGCTGTGGTGTAATCATACTACGCTTCTGCACATCTTTTTGTGCAGATCCAAGTATATTTTACCAGCCTAGGNTGACTTTGTAATCATCATCACTAGTGCCAATGAATCGAAAAGATATGAAAGAAGTATAATGTGAGATGATTGACTAAAAAAGGTAACGTCTTGGGTGAGACGGCCTAGCCTATCGGGCGTGATTGGACGCCATGCCGCACACATGGTGGTGACTGTGATAGAAATGATAATTGAAATTGTGGTTATGGTTGATGTCTCAAGTGAGACGACCTTTATCGATCGGGTCGTGATCGGACTCCATATAAGAATATGGTGGTATTGGGAATTGTGGAATATCAGCACTAAAGATCACCCAACCCAATAATGCGGAAATTGAGGTGAAAGCTTATGTGATCCTTAACTTGATGTTTTAATATTATTTGAAGCTCTTATTGAATTTTTGATTGTTCCCCCATGTAGAATATTCCTAGGTGCATCTTTCCACACTTAGGGCATGTGGGCCTCCGTTGCTGCTGGAATCTAACACCATGATGACCCTGTTGATAGGAGCCCCTGTTGCCCTGAAACGACTCCATTGCTACTGCTGACTGGGACCTGTTGGTGGTGCACTAGCCGAGGACTGAGCAAAGGACTGAGATGGACCTGGCGACCCTCCCTTGAATATTGACCTTCCTCCACCAGAAAAACAACCAAAGTTTACCGTAGACCGGGCCTTATTGCTAACATCTCGCTCCATTCTGTTCTTCAATTTGCGAGTCTCTGTGGCTTGAGCGAATGCCACCATCTTTCCATAGTTCATATCAGAATTCAAGGCAGTTGTAGCAGCCTCATTAATTACCAAAGGAGAAAGGCCCATGCACAACCCGGCGCACTCTAGCCTCCATAGTGGGCAACATGTAAATAGCATACTTGTACAGGTACGCAAATCTCATATGGTAATCCCAAACACTCAGGCTACCTTACCTCGGGTTCTAAAACTCAGCAGCATGGGTTGCCTTAGTCTCGGCAGGCAAGAAATGATCAATGAAGGCATCGGCAAACTCACCCCACTTCACCGAAGGGCTCCATTCTTCACGAGACTCCTCCCATAGTTCAAACCAAGAATATGCCACCTCTTTCAGGAAGTAGGAAGCCAATTCCACTGCATCTCATCAATGAAGTCTGGGGGTCCTCCTCTGGGTTAGTACCCGTGAACACTGGGGGATCCAACTGGAGAAACATGTTCACC